>WNWK01033685.1:0-20979 GCA_009830355.1 Cherax destructor | reverse complement strand
AAAGAGTTCTGGAAGGATCACCTCAATGTCTTCCATTGCATAGATCTTATAGATAAAGCTTGGCAGGGAGTGACTTCCAGGACAATGAACTCTGCTTGGAGAAAGTTGTGGCCAGATTGTGTCCAAGAGAGGGATTTTGAAGGGTTTGGGCCTGGCCCTGAGGAGCCTATGGAAGTTGTGGAAAGTATTGTGGCATTGGGGAATCGCATGGGGTTGGATGAGAGTAGCCAGGATGTGGAAGAGTTGGTGGAGGACCACAATGAAGATCTAACCACTGAAGAGCTGCAAGAGTTTGAGCTGCAACACCATCAAAGCAGATTTCAGGAAATTGCTTCAATGGAGGAGGAAGAGAGATGTAACGTGCCTTTCCCTTCTCTCCAAAATCTTTGAAAAATTAATTCATAGACAAATATATTCCTACCTCACCTCCAACAACGTACTCAACCACGGTCAATTTGGATTCAGGCCTAATAAAAATACAAATGATGCCATTATACACATGTTAGAAATAATTCACACCGCTCTTGAGAAAAAAGAAATCCCAGTGGGAATCGTCATTGATTTACGTAAAGCTGTTGATACAGTTGATCATGATCTGTTACACCTAAAATTATCACACTATGGTATAAGAGGGCACTCCCTCAACTACCTAAAATCATATCTTAGCAACAGGAACCAATATGTGTACACAAATGGAGCTAGCTCTACCGCACAAACTATTACAGTAGGTGTCCCACAGGGAAGTGTTCTTGGCTCACTTCTCTTTCTCATTTACATTAACGACCTACCAAATGCATCTCAACTACTCAAACCCATACTATTTGCAGATGACACTACATATGTTATCACGCACCTAAGCCCAGACATACTAGCCAACACTGTAAATACTGAATTGCAGAAAATATATACCTGGATGATGACCAACAAACTTACTCTCAATATTGATAAAACCTATTTTATCCAGTTTGGGAACAGAGCTACAAACGCACCACTTAACATAATGATAAACGGGTCCCCTATCACAAAACTCACGGAGGGAAAATTCTTAGGAATCCATCTTGACAGTGGCCTCAAATTTCAGACACATATACAACAAATTTCCAAGAAAGTCTCAAAGACCGTGGGAATACTATCCAAGATACGGTGCTATGTTCCACAATCAGCTCTCCTTACCCTATATCACTCACTCATTTACCCCTACCTCACCTATGGAATCTGCGCATGGGGCTCTACATCAGTAACTCATCTCAGACCACTAATAACACAACAAAAGGCAGCAGTTAGAATGATAACACATTCACACTCCAGACAACATACTCCACCAATATTCAAAAACCTAAACTTACTCACCATACAAGACATTCATACTTTTTACTGTGCCAATTACATACATAGAACACTCTATGCAAATATTAACCCACCACTCAAAATTCTCCTTACCAATTTTAACAGGACACATGACCATAACACTAGACACAGATCACTCCTCGATGTTCCCCGTGTCCATCTAACACTATGTAAAAACTCAATGCATTTAAAAGGCATGAAAATTTGGAATTCATTACCTGTCATTGCCAAAGAAACCCTGCCTGTACCCCAATTCAAAACGATGCTAAAAAACCACCACCTCACCCAAACCTAAATGCTCAATATCAAACATTCCCAACAAAGTAGAATAATCACTTAAATGTAAAAACCTGATTAATCACTTAAATGTAAAAACCTGTTATGAATAATACATAATAAGCTAACTGTTTCTATAACATTTACATTATAATGACCACGTAAACTGTAACTGCAATGCAATTAATTGTTTTAAATTGTTATCTCACTCAATTAGTTGCATTACTACAATTAATTGATATGTTCAATTTATATTCAAACTTTATAACTTAGATACAGAATTATACTTATTTTATAAATTATCAACCATAATTTTTTACCATGTAGTCTACAAATAAATAGTCCTAAGAATGCCCGCAATGCACAGCATATTAGGGGCTTTTGGCATGTACATCTCATTAATACCTATGTATCATGTCTACCCAACTATGTATCATTGTACCATGTCTAAATAAAGTATTATTATTTTTTTTCTTTTTATTAACACATCGGCCGATTCCCACCAAGGCAGGGTGGCCCGAAAAAGAAAAACTTTCGTCATCATTCACTCCATCACTGTCTTGCCAGAGGGGTGCTTTACACTACAGTTATAAAACTGCAACTTTAACACCTCTCCTTCAGAGTGCAGACACTGTACTTCCCATCTCCAGGACTCAAGTCCAGCCTGCCGGTTTCCCTGAATCCCTTCATAAATGTTACTTTGCTCACACTCCAACAGCACGTCAAGTATTAAAAACCATTTGTCTCTATTCACTCCTCTCAAATACGCACACGCATGCTTGCTGGAAATCCAAGCCCCTCGCACACAAAACCTCTTTTACCCCCTCCCTCCAACCTTTCCTAGGCCCACCCATACCCCGCCTTCCCTCCACTACAGATTTATACACTCTCGAGGTCATTCTGTTTCGTTCCATTCTCTCTACATGTCCGAACCACCTCAACAACCCCTCCTCAGCCCTCTGGATAATAGTTTTGGTAATCCCTCACCTCCTCCTAATTTCCAAACTCCGAATTCTCTGCATTATATTCACACCACACATTGACCTCAGACATGACATCTCCACTGCCTCCAGCCTTCTCCTCGTTACGACATTCATCACCCATGCTTCACACCCATATAAGAGTGTTGGTATAACTATACTCTCATACATTCCCCTCTTAACTTCCATGGACAAAGTTCTTTGTCTCCACAGACTCCGAAGTGCACCACTTACCCTTTTCCCCTCATCAATTCTATGATTCACCTCATCCTTCATAGACCCATCTGCTGACATGTCCACTCCCAAATATCTGAATACATTCACCTCCTCCATACTCTCTCCCTCCAATCTGATATCCAATCTTTTGTCACCTAATCTTTTTGTTATCCTCATCACCTTACTCTTTCCTATATTCACTTTCAATTTTCTCCTTTTACATTCCTTACCAAATTCATCCACCAACCTCTGCAACTTCTCTTCAGAATCTCCCAAAAGCACAGTGTCATCAGCAAAAAGCAACTGTGACAACTCCCACTTTGTATTTGATTCTTTGTCTTTTAACCCCACACCAATTGCCAAGACCCTCGCATTCACTTCTCTTACAACCCCATCTTTAAATATATTGAACAACCATGGTGACATCACACATCCCTGTCTAAGGCCTACTTTTACCGGGAAATAATCTCCCTCTCTCCTACACACTCTAACCTGAGCCTCACTATCCTCATAAAAGCTCTTCACTGCTTTCAGTAACCTACCTCCTATTCCATACACCTGCAACATCTGCCACATTGCCCCCCTATCCACCCTATCATACGCCTTTTCCAAATCCATAAATGCCACAAAAACCTCTTTACCCTTATCCAAATACTGTTCACCTATATGTTTTACTGCAAACACTTGGTCTACACACCCCCTACCTTTCCTAAAGTCACCTTGTTCATCTGCTATTCTGCTCTCCGTCTTACTCTTAATTCTTTCAATAATAACTCTACCATACACTTTACCTGGTATACTCAACAGACTTATTCCCCTATAATTTTTGCACTCTCTTTTGTCCCTTTGCCTTTATACAAAGGAACAATACACGCTCTCTGCCAATCCCTAGGTACCTTACCCTCTTCCATACATGTATTAAATAATAGCACCAACCACTCCAAAACTATATCTCCACCTGCTTTTAACATTTCTACCTTTATCCCATCAATCCCAGCTGCCTTACCCTCTTTCATTCTACCCACTGCCTCACGAACTTCCCCCACACTCACAACTGGCTCTTCCGCACTCCTACAAGATGTTATTCCTCCTTGCCCTATACACAAAATCACAGCTTCCCTGTCTTCATCAACATTTAACAACTCCTCAAAATATTCCATCCATCTTCCCGATACCTCTAACTCTCCATTTAATAACTCTCCTCTCCTATTTTTAACTGTCAAATCCATTTGTTCCTTAGGCTTCCTCAACTTATTAATCTCACTCCAAAACTTTTTGTTATTTTCAACAAAATTTGTTGATAACATCTCACCCATTCTCTCATTTGCTCTCTTTTTACATTGCTTGACCACTCTCTTAACCTCTCTTTTTTTCTTCATATACTCTTCCCTCCTTGCATCACTTCTACTTTGTAAAAACCTCTCATATGCTAACTTTTTCTCCCTTACTACTCTCTTTACATCATCATTCCACCAGTCGCTCTTCTTCCCTCCTGCACCCACTTTCCTGTAACCACAAACTTCTGCTGAACACTCTAACACTACATTCTTTAACCTACTCCATACATCTTCGACCCCATTGCGTACACTCTCACTAGCCCATCTATCCTCCAATAGTTGTTTATATCTTACCCTAACTGCCTCCTCTTTTAGTTTATAAACCTTCACCTCTCTCTTACTTACTGCTTCTATTTTCCTTGTATCCCATCTACCTTTTACTCCCACTTTAGCTACAACTAAAAAGTGATCTGATATATCTGTGGCCCCTCTATAAACATGTACATCCTGAAGTCTACTCAACAGTCTTTTATCTACCAATACATAGTCCAACAAACTACTGTCCATACGCCCTACATCATATCTTGTATACTTATTTATCCTCTTTTTTCTTAAAATATGTATTACCTATAACTAAACCCCTTTCTATACAAAGTTCAATCAAAGGGCTCCCATTTTCATTTACACCTGGCACCCAAAACTTACCTACCACACCCTCTCTACATGTTTCTCCTACTTTAGCAATTAGGTCCCCTACTACAATTACTCTCTCACTTGGTTCAAAGGTTCCTATACATTCGCTTAACATCTCCCAAAATCTCTCTCTCTCCTCTACACTCCTCTCTTCTCCAGGTGCATACACGCTTATTATAACCCACTTTTTGCATCCGACCCTTATTTTAATCCACATAATCCTTGAATTTACACATTTATATTCCCTCTTCTCCTTCCATAACTGGTCCTTCAACATTATTGCTACCCCTTCCTTAGCTCTAACTCTCTCAGATATTCCTGACTTAATCACATTTATTTCTCCCCACTGAAACTCGCCTACCCCCTTCAGCTTTGTTTCGCTTAGGGCCAGGACATCCAACTTCTTTTCATTCATAACATCAGCAATCATCTCTTTCTTATCATTCGCACTACATCCACGCACATTCAAACATCCCAATTTTATAAAGCTTTTCTTATTCGTTTTTTTTAGTAAATGTGTACATGAGAAGGGGTTACTAGCCCATTGCTCCCGGCATTTTAGTCGCCTTATACGACACGCATGGCTTACGGAGGAAGAATTCTTTTCCACTTCCCCATGGACAATAGGGGAAATAAAGAAGAACAAGAGCTATTAAGAAAAAGAAGAAAAACATAGATGTGTGTATGTATATACAGTGGTACCTCGAGTTACGATATTTTTTCGTTCGAGAATGCTGTTCAAGTGCCATTACCAAACAAATTTATCCCCATAAGGAATAATGTAAAATAGACTAGTCCTTTTACACCCCCAAAAATATACTTACAAAATCATTTAAAAAAATAAACTTTCATAAAAGGGCGATTTTGGGGACTATCGTAACTCGAGGTACCACTGTATATGCATGTGCATGCCTGTGTAGTGTAACCTACATGTACAGTGGTACCTCGACTTACGATGCTATCATCTTACGTTATATTCGATAACCGATACTTATAACGTAAGAAATTTGAATGCGACATCCGATGATTGATTCGTCTTACGACTTTTGTACCGGACCTGTCCGCTTGGCGCCCAGCTGAGCGCGCACTCCAGGGAGCGTCAGTGCTATTGTTTACAAGCGAGAGCGACCACCCACCCACACCCACGCATTCATACCAGTATATTGTCATTATTCCACTGTTTTTAGTGCTTGCAACTGCTAAATAAGCTACCATGGGTCCAAGGAAAGATCCTAGTGCTAAGCCTGTGGCAAAGAGGAACAGAAATATATGTACGATAGAAGTGAAGAAGGAGATAATAGAAAAATATGAAAGTGGAGTGCGTATCAGTGAGCTGGCCAGGCTGTATGGTAAACCCTATTCTACCATCGCTACCATTGTGGATAAGAAATATTCAAGTAAAATCAAGGAAGCTGTTGTTGCAAAAGGTGCATCTGTGATCACAAAACACAGACCACAAGTGCTGGAAAATGTGGAAAGGTTGTTGTTGGTGTGGATCAACGAGAAACAGTTAGCAGGAGATACTGTTTCGGAGGGAATAATATGTGAAAAGCAAGGCAGTTGCATGATGATCTCCTTAAGAAAATGCCTGCAACGAGTGAAGTGAGCGAATTTAAAGCCAGCAGAGGCTGGTTTCAAAAATTTAAGAAGCGTACTGGCATGGTGAGGGAGCCAGTTGTGACAAAAGTGCGGCTGAAAAATATGTGCCTGAATTCCAGGAGTACCTAGAGGCTGAACAATTCCTCCCCCAACAAGTGTTTAATTGTGATGAAACAGGCCTGTTCTGGAAGAAAATGCCCAACAGGACCTACATTACTCAGGAGGAAAAGGCACAGCCAGGACATAAGCCTATGAAAGACAGGCTAACTTTGATGGTTTGTGCCAATGCCAGTGGTGATTGCAAAGTGAAGCCTTTACTAGTGTATCTTTTTGAAAATCCCCGAGTGTTTGGCAGATGCGGTGTCAGCAAGTCTAACTTGTGTGTGATGTGGAGGTCTAACAAAAGGCATGGGTCACAAAGGACATTTTCTTAGATTGGTTCAATGGTGTGTTTGGCCCCAGTGTGAAGAAATATCTATTGGACAATAATTTGCCACTTAAGTGCCTCCTGATAATGGACAATGCTCCTTGTCATCCTCCAAACTTGGTAGAGAAAATTGTGGACGAGTTTAAATTCATCAAAGTGAAGTTCTTGCCCCCTAATACCACTCCTCTCCTCCAGCCCATGGACCAGCAGGTCATTTCCAACTTTAAAAAACTCTATACAAAAGCAATGTTTCAAAAGTGCTTTGATGTGACCACAGACATGAACATAACCCTAAGAGAATTTTGGAAAAACATTTCCATATGCTGCATTGTGTACACCTTATAGGTAAGGGTTGGGAGGGAGTGACTACCAGGACTTTGAACTCTGCCTGGAGAAAATTGTGGCCAGACTGTGTCCTAGAGAGGGATTTTGAAGGTTTTGGGGCTGAGCCTCAGAACCCTGAGCCTGAGCCTGAGCCTGTTTTGGAAGAAATTGTGGAATTGGGCAAGTCTTTGGGGTTAGAGGTGAGTGGTGAGGATGTGGAACAGTTGGTGGAGGAGCACAAGGAAGAGCTAACCACTGAAGATCTGCAAGAGCTTCAACAGCAACTGGAACAAGAGAGCAGAGGTCAGGACAATGGTTCAGAGGAGGAGGAGGAGGTGGAACAAAAATGGAAGAATGTGCCTTCTTCAAGGATTAGGAGATCTGTGCCAAATGGAGTGATGTGCAAGCATTTATGGATGAATATCACCCTAACCATGCTGTTGCAGGCCGTGCTGGCAACCTGTACAATGACACAGTGGTGTGTCATTTCAGGGATGTGTTAAAGAATCGCCAGACACAGAGCTCCCTGGACAAATTTGTTGTTAGAAAGAGGTCTAGTGACTCAAGCTGGTCCTAGTGGCATTCAAAGAAAAGGGAAGTAACCCCAGAAAAGGACTTGGTACCTGCAGTGTTAATGGAAGGATTCCCCTTCCAAACACTAGCATACTACTCCACCTTCTCCCCTCCTCCCGTCCTCCACACATCAACAACTCTTCAATAAATGTAAGTGACATGTTATTGTACAATATTTGCATGTGTATTTAGTTATTCTTCATTATATTGTGTATTATTTAATGTCAAAAAGCTCTAAAAAATATTTTATTTAACTACTTTTGGAAGTCTTGGACGGATTAAATTTATTTCCATTATTTCTTATGGGGAAAATTGATTCGTTTAACGATTGTTTCGTCTTAAGATATGCCCTCTCTGACGGATTAATATCGTAAGTCGAGGTACCACTGTA
Source organism: Cherax destructor (assembly GCA_009830355.1). NCBI lineage: Eukaryota > Metazoa > Arthropoda > Malacostraca > Decapoda > Parastacidae > Cherax > Cherax destructor. The sequence continues at coordinate 12,876 of WNWK01033685.1, read as the reverse complement.
AGTAGAAGTAGCTAGATATACCTGTTATCCAGCGTGTTTATGAGACAGAAAAAAGACACCAGCAATCCTACCATCATGTAAAACAGTTTCAGGTTTCTGTTTAACAGTCACCTGGCAGGACGGTAGTACCTCCCTGGGTGGTTGCTGTCTACCAACCTACTACTACAATATTATTATTATTATTATTATTCAGACATTAACCCTTAAACTGTCCACACGTAGATATACGTTCACTCGTGTAGCTGACCAAACGTAGGGCTACGTTTTATTTTTCATTCCTTCAAATTTAGTGCGATAGGCCTGAGTCGCCTAGACATGAGAGAATGGGTCTGAGCCCTCAGTGTGGGCAGTATTAAAAAAATCTGGGACCACTTAGTACCTTGTGGGAGCACTAGTTCAATTGAGTGCCAGCTAGAGCAAATAATGTGGCAAACACCATGGATTCACTGATGTCATGTCGCATTAACACTCCCCTTATAAGAGGAAAGTAAAAATAGGTTAGATAAATACATGAGTGGCTGTGGGTGGGTGTGAGTTGGACCTGACTAGCTTGTGCTACTAGGTCTGATGCTGTGCTTCTTCCTTCAGAGGATGTGACCTGACTAGGTGGGTCATTGGTGTAAGCTGGGGGTGACATGGACCTGCCTTGCATGGGCCAGTAGGCCTTCTGCAGTGTTCCTTTTTTTATGTTCTTATATATTCAGCAGGCTGGCTTTGGCTGTCTCTGGCTGTCTCTGTGTCTATATTTGTCTATATCTCTGTCTATATCTTTGTCTATCTGTCTATATCTCTGTCTATATCTATCTGTCCTATATTTCTGTATCTGTCTATATCTCTGTCTATCTATATATATCTGTAATATCTCTCTCTCTCTCTCTCTCTCTCTCTCTCTCTCTCTACTCTCTCTCTCTCTCTCTCTCTCTCTCTCTCACATGTACACATAAGTACAGTTATTATACATAGTGTAAATTACCTAGGATAACCCAAAAATTCCAGGCAAAGTCCTATACAATGCTTGTAGATATAAGACATAATACGCTTGACTGGCAAGTAATACGCATTGTCACTTCTGCATCGCGCATAATACCTGTTAGCTTACGAGCCGCACTCAGACTGAGACAACCAGACGGAAAGACACACACACACACACACACACACACAGGCAGACAGAAAGACACACACACAGGCAGACGGAAAGACACACACACAGGCAGACGGAAAGACAGATAAGCAGAGCTAGACAGATAGACAGTGGAAACAAGGAGAGGGTTCCCTGCTCCCATTCATCAATGTCATTGGGCTGTCAGTGTTATCTGACACTTGTCATAACACCATTCGTCAAGGAGTTTCATATTATACTCCAGGCACACATAGGCAGGCAAACAAAGACAGATAAGCCGAGCTAGACAGATAGATAGAAACACAGATAGATAGATAGACAGATACAGACAGTGAAAATAAAGCAAGGGTTCCTTGCACACATTCATTCATCAATGTCACTGCCTTATCAGTAGTTATCTGACAATTGTCATAACACCATTCTTCAAGGAGTTTCATATATACTCCAGGATGTCTAAAACATTGCTGGGACCTATAAATACTTTGTATATATTTATAGACAATAGTAAATGACCAAGGCAGGTGAAATTGTTCACCTGTTGGTGTCATTGTGACTATTTGAGTACTATTTCAGTACCTAATATTAGTGTTAGAACAAAGATTGGCTATGAAATCACAAGAACTATTATAAATTGTAATTACCAGAACATAAAAATTGTATAAATTAAAATAAAAACTAGAAAAAAAAGTATATCGGCATTACTTCTGCAAGCGGCAGGAATTGTTGTTGCCGTCAGGTGAGCATCCAGCACCAACTTGTCGGGCTTATATCTCGGTAAGTACTGGCCCTAAAAAATTTTTTTTAGCCTATCCTGTTTATAAAAATGTGCTCTTCATTTAAAAAAAAAAAAAAACGATTTTTTTTTTCAAAATATTCGGAGCAGTGTGCGAGTGAACGTAGATCTACGTATGGACAGTTTAAGGGTTAATACCTTGGTGATGGACCAGGTGCTTAGGCTCATTCAGTGCCCTGGTGATGGACCAGGTGCTTCGGCTCATTCAGTGCCCTGGTGATGGACCAGGTGCTTCAGCTCCTTCAGTACCCTCTTTTATAGTGCCCTGAATACGAAAGCATATTCCATGGATGGAGTAGGAGTTTTTGTTTGTGGGAGTGGTTTTGGGTTTGAGGCGGACCTGCCTAGTGTGGACCAGTTGGCTTGCTGCAGTGTTTTTTATTTCTGTTCTTGTGAGTGAGAGGGTTTGAATTTGAACGGAACTTGCGCAATGGTTGGGGAAAGGGGTTGTTGTTGGGGTTTGTTGCTTGGATGACGATGGGTTGGACAAATATTTTTGTTGGTGGGTTGGTTTTGATATGGACTTGCCAAGTATGGGCCAGTAGGCCTGTTGCAGTGTTCCTCCATTCTTATGTTCTTATATCTACGTGTGGACAGTTTAAGGGTTAAGGAGATTTGTGGAATGTGGAGTAAGGTGCATTCATTTGTGGAGGAACATTACCCTGACAAAGATGTTGCAGTCCATCTCATCAACATGTTCAATGACAATCTCTTTTCCCATTTTAGGGACATATTAAAGAGATGCAAGATACAGAGCTCTCTGGACAAATATTTAGTGCCACAGGTGTGCAGTGACTCTGAAGTTGGTCCTAGTGGGATTAAAAGACAAAAAAGGGAAGTGACCCCAGATGAGGACTTGGTACCTAGAATCCTTATGGAGGGGGATTTCCCTTCCAAAAAATAGGGTCTCTTCCCTCTCCCCTCCTCCCTCTCTTCCATCCAGCAACATCAGTTTTTAATAAAAGTAAGTGCCACATAGAGTTCATTCATTTGTGCATGTAAATCTATCTTTAAGGCCCCCCAATTTTTTTTTTCCATACTTCTGGGTTTCTGGAATGGAGTAATTGAATTTCTATTATTTCTTATGGGGAAAATAGTTTTGGTTTTCGTCGATTTTGGTTATAGTTGATCCATCTAGGAACGGATTAAACATGAAAACCAAGGGATGACTGTATTATATATATATATATATATATATTTGTTGAAAGAAGAAAGATATATGTATGTATGTATGTATATATGTATGTATGTTGTATATATATATATATATATATATATATATATATATATATATATATATATATATATATATATATATATATATACAGTGGTACCCGGTTTATCCCAATATTTTTTATTAAATGCTGTTCAAGTGCATTTACCAAAAACGATTATCCTCCATTGGAATGAAAGTTGTAAAATAGACTAGTCCTTTTAACCCCCTAAAATTTTAAACATTAATCAAAAGCATTTAAAAAAAATAAACTTACATAAAGCATTTGGGACCATACGTAATCGAGGTACCACTGTATATATATATATATATATATATATATATATATTTTTATATATATGTATATATATATATATATATATATATATATATACAGTGGTACCTCGAGTTACGATATTTTTCGTTCGAGAATGCTGTTCAAGTGCCATTACCAAACGAATTTATCCCCATAAGGAATAATGTAAAATAGACTAGTCCTTTTACACCCCCAAAAATATACTTACAAAAGCATTTAAAAAATAAACTTACATAAAAGGGCGATTTTGGGGACCATCGTAACACGAGGTACCACTGTATATATATATATATATATATATATATATATATATATATATATATATATATATATATATATATATAAAATGATAATGGGAGCCCTTTGATTGAACTTTGTATAGAAAGGGGTTTAGTTATAGGTAATACATATTTTAAGAAAAGAGGATAAATAAGTATACAAGATATGATGTAGGGCGTAATGACAGTAGTTTGTTGGACTATGTATTGGTAGATAAAAGACTGTTGAGTAGACTTCAGGATGTACATGTTTATAGAGGGGCCACAGATATATCAGATCACTTTTTAGTTATAGCTACAGTGGGAGTAAAAGGTAGATGGGATACAAGGAAAATAGAATCAGTAAGTAAAAGAGAGGTGAAGGTTTATAAACTAAAAGAGGAGGCAGTTAGGGTAAGATATAAACAACTATTGGAGGATAGATGGGCTAGTGAGAGTGTAGGCAATGGGGTCGAAAATGTATGGGGTAGATTTAAAAATGTAGTGTTAGAGTGTTCAGCAGAAGTTTGTGGTTACAGGCGAGTGGGTGCGGGAGGGAAGAGGAGCGATTGGTGGAATGATGATGTAAAGAGAGTAGTAAGGGAGAAAAAGTTAGCATATGAGAGGTTTTTACAAAGTAGAAGTGATGCAAGGAGGGAAGAGTATATGGAGAGAAAAAGAGAGGTTAAAAGAGTGGTGAAGCAATGTAAAAGAGAGCAGATGAGAGAGTGGGTGAGATGTTATCAGCAAATTTTGTTGAAAATAAGAAAAGTTTTGGAATGAGATTAATAAGTTGAGGAAGCCTAGAGAACAAATGGATTTGACAGTTAAAAATAGGAGAGGAGAGTTATTAAATGGAGAGTTAGAGGTATCGGGAAGATGGAGAGAATATTTTGAGGATTTGTTAAATGTTGATGAAGACAGGGAAGCTGTGATTTCGTGTGTAGGGCAAGGAGGAATAACATCTTGTAGGAGTGTGGAAGAGCCAGTTGTGGGTGTAGGGAAGTTCGTGAGGCAGTGGGTAGAATGAAAGGGGTAAGGCAGCTGGGATTGATGGGATAAAGATAGAAATGTTAAAAGCAGGTGGGGATATAATTTTGGAGTGGTTGGTGCTATTATTTAATAAATGTATGGAAGAGGGTAAGGTACCTAGGGATTGGCAGAGAGCGTGTATTGTTCCTTTGTATAAAGGCAAAGGGGACAAAAGAGAGTGCAAAAATTATAGGGGAATAAGTCTGTTGAGTGTACCAGGTAAAGTGTATGGTAGAGTTATTATTGAAAGAATTAAGAGTAAAACAGAAAGCAGGATAGCATGAACAAGGGGCTTTAGGAAAGGTAGGGGTGTGTAGACCAAGTGTTTACAGTGAAACATATAGGTGAACAGTATTTGGATAAGGGTAAAGATGTTTTTGTGGCATTTATGGATTTGGAAAAGGCGTATGATAGGGTAGATAGGGGGCAATGTGGCAGATGTTGCAGGTGTATGGAATAGGAGGAAGGTTACTGAAAGCAGTGAAGAGTTTTTATGAGGATAGTGAGGCTCAGGTTAGAGTGTGTAGGAGGGAAGGGGACTATTTCCCAGTAAAAGTGGGCCTTAGACAAGGATGTGTGATGTCACCGTGGTTGTTCAATATATTTATAGATGGGGTTGTAAGAGAAGTGAATGCGAGGGTCTTGGCAAGAGGTGTTGGGCTAAAAGATAAGAAGCAAATACAAAGTGGGAGTTGTCACAGTTGCTTTTTGCTGATGACACTGTGCTTTTGGGAGATTCTGAAGAGAAGCTGCAGAGGTTGGTGGATGAATTTGGTAGGGTGTGTAAAAGAAGAAAATTGAAAGTGAATATAGGAAAGAGTAAGGTGATGAGGATAACAAAAAGAATAGGTGACGAAAGATTGGATATCAGATTGGAGGGAGAGAGTATGGAGGAGGTGAATGTATTCAGATATTTGGGAGTGGACATGTCGCGGATGGATCTATGAAGGATGAGGTGAATCATAGAATTGATGAGGGGAAAAGGATGAGTGGAGCACTTCGGAGTCTGTGGAGACAAAGAACCTTGTCCATGGAAGTAAAGAGGGGAATGTATGAGAGTATAGTTATACCAACGCTCTTATATGGGTGTGAAGCATGGGTGATGAATGTTGCAACGAGGAGAAGGCTGGAGGCAGTGGAGATGTCATGTCTGAGGTCAATGTGTGGTGTGAATATAATGCAGAGAATTAGGAGTTTGGAAATTAGGAGGAGGTGCGGGATTACCAAAACGATTGTCCAGAGAGCTGAGGAGGGGTTGTTGAGGTGGTTTGGACATGTAGAGAGAATGGAACGAGACAGAGTGACTTCGAGAGTGTATAAATCTGTAGTGGAGGGAAGGCGGGGTAGGGGTCGGCCTAGGAAAGGTTGGAGGGAGGGGTAAAGGAAGTTTTATGTGCGAGGGCTTGGACTTCCAGCAAGCATGTGTGAGCGTATTTGATAGGAGTGAATGGAGGCATATGGTTTTAATACTTGACGTGCTGTTGGAGTGTGAGCAAAGTAACATTTATGAAGGGATTCAGGGGAAACCGGCAGGCCGGACTTGAGTTCTGGAGATGGGAAGTACAGTGCCGGCACTCTGAAGGAGGGTGTTAATGTTGCAGTTTTATAACTGTAGTGTAAAGCACCCTTCTGGCAAGACAGTGATGGAGTGAATGATGATGAAAGTTTTTCTTTTCGGGCCACCCTGCCTTGGTGGGAATCGGCCGATGTGTTAATAAAAAAAAAAAATATATATATATATATATATATATATATATATATATATATATATATATATATATATATATATCCTAGGTAGTAGGTTGGTAGACAGCAACCACCCAGGGAGGTACTACCGTCCTGCCAAGTGAGTGTAAACCGAAAGCCTGTATTTGTTTTACATGATGGTAGGATTGCTGGTGTCTTTTTTCTGTCTCATAAACATGCAAGATTTCAGGTATGTCTTGTTACTTCTACTTACACTTAGGTCACACTACACATTCATGTACAATCATATGTATATACACACACCCCTCTGGGTTTTCTTCTATTTTCTTACTAGTTCTTGTTCTTATTTCCTCTTATCTCCATGGGGAAGTAGAACAGAATTCTTCCTCCGTAAGCCATGCGTGTCGTAAGAGGCGACTAAAATGCCGGGAGCAAGGGGCTAGTAACCCCTTCTCCTGTATATATTACTAAATGTAAAAGGAGAAACTTTCGTTTTTCCTTTTCGGCCACCCCGCTTCAGTGGGAAACGGCCGACGTGTTGAAAGAAAGAAAGAATATACACACACATATACATACAGTCGTACCTCCAGTTACGATGGTCCCCAAAATCGCCTTTTATGTAAGTTTATTTTTTTAAATGCTTTTGTAAGTATATTTTTGGGGGTGTAAAAGGACTAGTCTATTTTACATTATTCCTTATGGGGATAAATTCGTTTGGTAATGGCACTTGAACAGCATTCTCGAACGAAAAAATATCGTAACTCGAGGTACCACTGTATGTATATATATATATATATTTTTTTTTTCAACAAGTCGGCCGTCTCCCACCGAGGCAGGGTGACCCAAAAAGAAAGAAAATCCCCAAAAAGAAAATACTTTCATCATCATTCAACACTTTCACCACACTCATACATAATCACTGTCTTTGCAGATGAGCTCAGATACGACAGCTGAGAAAAGTCCCTCCCAGCTGTCACTATCTCAGACCCCTCCTTTAAAGTGCAGGCATTGTACTTCCCATTTCCAGGACTCACGTCCAACTAAATCAATTAACTGGTTTCCCTGAATCCCTTCACAAAATGTTACCCTGCTCACACTCCAACAGATCGTCATGTCCCAAAAACCATTCGTCTCCATTCACTCCTATCTAACACGCTCACAATGCTTGCTGGAAGTCCAAGCCCTCGCCCACAAAACCTCCTTTACCCCTTCCCTCCAACCTTTCTAGGACGACCCCTACCCCGCCTTCCTTCCTCTACAGATTTATACGCTCTCCAAGTCATTCTACTTTGATCCATTCTCTCCAAATGACCAAACCACCTCAACAACCCCTCTTCAGCCCTCTGACAAATACTTTTAGTAACTCCACACCTTCTCCTAATTTCCACATTCCGAATTTTCTGCATAATATTTACACCACATTGCCCTTAGACAGGACATCTCCACTGCCTCCAGCCTCCTCCTCACTGCAGCATTTGCAACCCATGCTTCACACCCATATAAGAGTGTTGGTACCACTATACTTTCGTACATTCCTTCTTTGCCTCCATGGATAACGTTTTTGTCTCCACAGATACCTCAATGCACCACTCACCTTTTTCCTTCATCAATTCTATGGTTAACCTCATCCTTCATAAACCCATCCGCTGACACATCAACTCCCAAATATCTGAAAACATTTACTTCTTCCATAATCCCTCTCTCCAATGTGATATCCAATTTTTCTTTATTTAAATCGTTTGATACCCTCATCACCTTACTCTTATCTATGTTCACTTTTAACTTTCTACCTTTACACACTCTCCCAAACTCGTCCACTAACCTTTGCAACTTTTCTTTAGAATCTCCCATAAGCACAGTATCATCAGCAAAAAGTAACTGTGTCAACTCCCATTTTTCATTTAATTCCCCATAATTTAATCCCACCCCTCTCCCCAACACCCTAGCATTTACTTCTTTTACAACCCCATCTATAAATATATTAAACAACCATGGTGACATTACACATCCCTGTCTAAGACCTACTTTTACCGGGAAGTAATCTCCCTCTCTCCTACACACCCTAACCTGAGCCTCACTATCCTCATAAAAACTCTTTACAGCCTTCAGTAACTTACTACCTATTCCATACACTTGCAACATTTGCCACATTGCTCCCCTATCCACTCTATCATATGCCTTTTCTAAATCCATAAATGCAATAAAAACTTCTCTACCTTTATCTAAATACTGTTCACATATATGCTTCACTGTAAACACTTGATCTACACATCCCCTACCCACTCTAAAGCCTCCTTGCTCATCTGCAATCCTACTCTCTGTCTTACCTCTAATTCTTTCAATAATAACCCTGCCATACACTTTACCTGGTATACTCAGTAAACTTATTCCCCTATAATTTTTACACTCTCTTTTATCCCCCTTCCCTTTATATAAAGGAACTATACATGCTCTCTGCCAATCCCTAGGTACATTCCCCTCTTTCATACATTTATTAAACAAAAATACCAACCACTCCAGCACTATATCCCCCTGCTTTTAACATTTCTGTCATGATTCCGTCAATTCCAGCTGCTTTACCCCTTTCATTCTACGTAATGCCTCACGCACCTCCCCACACTCACATCCTGCTCTTCTTCCCTCCTAAACGATGTTGTACCTCCCTGGCCAGTACATGAAATTACCGCCTCCCTCTTTTCATCGACATTTAAAAGTTCCTTAAAATATTCCCGCCATCTACCCAATACCTCCAGCTCCCCATCTACTAACTCCCTACTCTGTTTTTAACTGACAAATCCATTCGTTCCCTAGGCTTTCTTACCTTGTTTATCTCACTCCAAAATTTTTCTTGTTTTCAGCAAAATTTCTTGACAGAGCCTCTCCCATTCTTTCATCCGCTCTTCTTTTGCACTCTCTCACCACTCTTTTCACCTTTCTTTTACTCTCCATATACTCTGCTCTTCTATTAACACTTCTGTTTTGTAAAAACCTCTCATAAGCTACCTTTTCTCTTTTATCACACCCTTTACTTCTTCATTCCACCACTCACTCCTCTTTCCTCCTGCACCCACCCTCCTATAGCAACAAACTTCTGCCCCACATTCTAATACTGCATTTTTAAAACTATCCCAACTCTCTTCAACCCCCCCACTACTCCTACTAGCACTAGCCCACCTTTCTGCCAATAGTTGCTTATATCTCACCCTAACTTCCTCCTCCCTTAGTTTATACACTTTTACCTCTCTCTACTTGCTGTTGCCATTTTCTTTTGTCCCATCTACCTTTTACTCTAACTGTAGCTACAACCAAATAATGATCTGATATATCCGTTGCCCCTCTATAAACATGTACATCCTGAAGCCTACTCATCAACCTTTTATCCACCAATACATAATCCAACAAACTACTACTTTCCTTACGTGCTATATCATACCTTGTATATTTATTTATCCTCTTTTTCATAAAATATGTATTACTTATTACCAAACCTCTTTCTACACATAGCTCAATTAATGGTTCCCCATTTACATTTACCCCTGGCACCCCAAATTTACCTACTACTCCATCCACAACATTTTTACCCACTTTAGCATTAAGATCCCCAACCACAATTACTCTCTCACTTGGTTCAAAACTCCCCACACACTCACTCAACATTTCCCAAAATCTCTCTCTCTCCTCTACACTTCTCTCTTCTCCAGGTGCATAAACACTTACTATAACCCACTTTTCACATCCAACCTTTATTTTACTCCACATAATCCTTGAATTTATACATTTATATTCCTTCTTTACCTGCCATAACTGATTATTCAACATTATTGCCACTCCTTCTTTAGCTCTAACTCTATTTGAAACCCTGATCTAATCCCATTTATTTCTCCCCACTGAAACTCTCCTACCCCCTTCAGCTTTGTCTCACTTAAAGCCAGGACATCCAGCTTCTTTTCATTCATAACATCTACAATCATCTCTTTCTTATCATTCGCACAACATCCACGCACATTCAAACATCCCACTTTGACGGTTTCTTCTTCTTCTTTTTAGTAAGCTATACAGGAAAAGGGGTTACTAGCCCATTGTTCCCAGCATTTTAGTTGACTTTTACAACACGCATGGCTTATGGAGGAAAGATTCTTATTCCACTTCCACATGGATATGAAAGGGAAAAGCAATAAGAACAAGAACTATTAAGATAAAATCAAAGAAAACTCAGATGAGTGTGTATACATAAACGTGTACATGTTTGCGTAGTGTGACCTAAGTGTAAGTAGAAGTAGCAAGACGTACCTGAAATCTTGCATGTTTATGAGACAGAAAAAGACACCAGCAATCCTACCATCATGTAAAACAGTTTCAGGTTTCTGTTTCACAGTCACCTGGCAGGATGGTAGTACCTCCCTGGGTGGTTGCTGTCTACCAACCTACTACCTTTTTTTTATATATATATATATATATATATATATATATATATATATATATATATATATATATATATAATATATATATATATATATATACAGTGGTACCTCGAGTTACGATACTTTTCGTTCAAGAATGCTGTTCAAGTACCATTACCAAACAATTTATCCCCATAAGGAATAATGTAAAATAGACTAGTCCTTTTACACCCCCAAAATATACTTACAAAAGCATTTAAAAAATAAACTTACATAAAAGGGCGATTTTGGGGACCATCGTAACTCGAGGTACCACTGTATATATATATATATATATATATATATATATATATCACATACATACATACATACATACATATACACGTACATACATACATACATATACACGTACATACATATACACGTACATACATATACACATACATACATATACACATACATACATATACACATACATACATATACACATACATACATATACACATACATATACACATACATACATATACACATACATACATATACACATACATACATACATACATATACACATACATACATACATATACATATACATACATACATATACACATACATACATACATATACACATACATACATACATACATACATACATACATACATACATACATACATACATACATACATACATATACACATACATACATACATACATACATACATACATACATACATATACACATACGTACATACATACATACATACATACATACATATACACATACATACATACATACATACATACATCTTTCTTCTTTCAACAAATCAGCCGTTTCCCACCAAGGCGAGGTGGCCCAAAGAGAAAAACAAAAGTTTCTCTTTTTAACTTTAGTAATGTATACAGGAGAAGGGGTTACTAGCCCCTTGCTCCCGGCATGTTAGTCGACTCTTACGACATGCATGGCTTATGGAGGAAGAATTCTATTCCACTTCCCCATGGAGATAAGAGGAAATATGTACAGTGGTACCTCGACTTACGATGCTATCATCTTACGTTATATTCGATAACCGATATTTATAACGTAAGAAATTTGAATGCGACTTACGTTGTTTGATTCGTCTACCGACATTCGTACCGGACGTGTCCGCTGGCGCCCAGCTGAGCGCGCACTCCAGGAGCGTCAGTGCTATTGTTTACAAGCGAGGCGACCACCCACCCACACCCACGCATTCATACCAGTATATTGTCATTATTCCACTGTTTTTAGTGCTTGCAACTGCTAAATAAGCTACCATGGGTCCAAGGAAAGATCCTAGTGCTAAGCCTGTGGCAAAGAGGAACAGAAATATATGTACGATAGAACTGAAGAAGGAGATAATAGAAAAATATGAAAGTGGAGTGCGTATCAGTGAGCTGGCCAGGCTGTATGGTAAACCCTTTTCTACCATCGCTACCATTGTGGATAAGAAAAATTCAAGTAAAATCAAGGAAGCTGTTGTTGCAAAGGTTCATGTGTGATCACAAAACACAGATCACAAGTGCTGGAAAATGTGGAAAGGTTGTTGTTGGTGTGGATCAACGAGAAACAGTTAGCAGGAGATACTGTTTCGGAGGCAATAATATGTGAAAAGCAAGGCAGTTGCATGATGATCTCCTTAAGAAAATGCCTGCACGAGTGATGAAGTGAGCGAATTTAAAGCCAGCAGAGGCTGGTTTCAAAATTTAAGAAGCGTACTGGCATACATAGTGTTGTGAGGCATGGTGAGGCATCCAGTTGTGACAAAAGTGCGGCTGAAAAATATGTGCCTGAATTCCAGGAGTACCTAGAGGCTGAACAATTCCTCCCCCAACAAGTGTTTAATTGTGATGAAACAGGCCTGTTTTGGAAGAAAATGCCCAACAGGACCTACATTACTCAGGAGGAAAAGGCACAGCCAGGACATAAGCCTATGAAAGACAGGATAACTTTGATGCTTTGTGCCAATGCCAGTGGTGATTGCAAAGTGAAGCCTTTACTAGTGTATCTTTTTGAAA
>WNWK01033684.1:0-20979 GCA_009830355.1 Cherax destructor | reverse complement strand
CTTTTTTGTTGACTTGATTGTTGAAAGTTGAAGATCCATCTCCTCACTTTCCAGTTATTCCTTAGCACGTATTTTGTGGGTTATTACGCTATGATCGCACTTGTCGAGGGCTTTTGCAAAGTCTGTGTATATTACATCTGCATTCTGTTTATCTTCCAGTGCATCCAAGAATATATAATAGTGGTCCAGTAGTTGCGTAGAGGCAGAGCGACCTGCTCTTGAACTCATGTTGCCCTGGATTGTGCAGTTTTGGGAATCCAAGTGGTTTGTAATAGTGCTTCTTAGTACTCTTTCAAAGATTTTTATGATGTGGGACGTTAGAGCTATTGGTCTATAGTTCTTATCTAATGCTTTGCTGCCACCTTTATGGAGAGGGGCTATATCCTCACTACACTGCCGGAAATTACCACTCACCCATAGGATGACTGCGAAAATTACACATATTGTATATACATAATAAAAAATTATTATATTCTCCTCAGTGTAAAGTTAATCTATAAACATCTTACGGTAAAGTAAGACTGGTAAAGTGACTGGAATTTCACCCATGTCTAAGCTCCTTCTCCATAGTATACTTAGGGCGTGCGAAAGGGGTTTCTTGCAGTTCTTAATGAACAGAGTTCCACGATTCTGGGCCTGGGGCTGAGTGCATGGGCATGTTGTCAATGGCTTTTTCAAAATCTATCGGAGTTAGGCTAATGTCGGAAATCTGGCATACACTGGTAACCACTATTGTTTGTCTTGTGATGTCTGTATCTCCTGGTCCCTTTAAAATAGTATGCAGGGCAGCTGGTGTTGTAGCACTATCTTTGGAGGACCGAATAGTGGCACATTTCTGGGTGAAAGACTCTACAGGAGGGAGAACGACACACTCCTTTAGACAGGAGGTCACGACATTTTTGGGGATGCTCAAAGTTGCATATCCCGTTTGTTTTTCCTGATATTCCATGCTTACAGATGCCCCAAACATAGAATTTGAACAATTTCGCTTTTGGTTTGGTAGAATTTTGGTAGGTGTGTTCTCAATTTGTGCAGTTTCTAGGACTGCACTATAATCCTCAGTATCCAAGCCAGGGCCACCCGTCCTGCTTCCTGAAACTACTTTCCCCAGAAGAAGAAGAAGACTCCTCCACTACACACACCCACACATACACACACACACACACACACACACACACACACACACACACACACACACACACACACACACACACACAATCAACACATCATCATGAGCTGGCAAAGTTGCAGAAAAGAGTATGAAATCTCAGCAGATTCGTTCCGAGAGTGCTTGCTGAGACTGAGGGTGGGAGAGAGGCGGAACATACAGTGCTCCAGGCACACGAGTGCCTAGTGCCAGACAGATTTAGTATTATAGGAATAGAGGACAGTCAGCCCACAAGCAAAGGGATTGAAGAATGTTATTAGCAAAAATTAAATATATTGTAATGCAATGCTATCAAAATTATCAATGGATGCCAGGACAATATAAAGACTTAACATTCCGGATATAAATGTCAGGGTAAATTCCAGTCTTATGAAAACATAATAACGGGCAAGCTCACCTAATGGGTAGACTACGGTTGAGCCTCGAAAGGAAGAAAAACCACAAGCCCTAATTCCTGGAGTGGAATTCTGGTACCAACGACAATCTTGACCATTCATATGGGGAACTTGGCTTTTAGATTGTGCACGATGGCCTCACTATAAAAACGAATCGAGCTTGAATAACCCCGCAATCTACCATTATATAACAAATGTTTATCGTGTTTAATAAATTGTAGACTAAGAATATTTTCTAGTCATGAAGTACGTGGAACAATGACCTTGTCCAGACCATTTGGCAGAAGTATTACAAACTCGTGTGGTTCACTGTCACATTTGATTCTTGAGTTATCCTCACAGAATACCAATAGGAATTTAACATTTAGAGGTTTGCCATCTTGTCCCATTGCGATAAGTTGCAAGCTTGGCACCCAGTCCTGTAGAATTCTTGATCAACATACTGTTAACATTATTAGTGTATTCTAAAACAACTTGTATATTGGCATCTTTAGGGCATTCAGTAGCTCAGATAAATTACAATAAAAGGCCAAGAGCTATTATTCAACTCAACCTGTGGTTGTTTCTTTTTTACATCTTGTATCGTTTGTTTGCGATTCTGTATATAACTATATATATATATATATATATATATATATATATATATATATATATATATATATATATATATATATATATATATATATATGTGGGCAGGCAGGAACACAACCAGGGGTGGGCAGGCAGGGGAACAGGCAGCTAGGTGAGAGGCAGAGGGACACAGCTAGGTGTGAAATATGCAGGAGACAGGCAGTTAGGGTGGGCAGGGGACTCACCCTTCAAGCAGAGCCGGGCAGGCAGCGGGACACAGCTAGGTGAGCAGGCAGGGGACACAGCCAGGTGAGCAGGCAGGGACACAGCCAGTGTTTGCAGGCAGGGGGACACAGCTAGGTGTGGGCAGGCAGGGGACACAGCTAGTGTGGGCAGGCAGGGGACACAGCTAGGTGGCAGGCAGGGGACAGGCCAGCCAGGCGTTTGCAGGTGTGCGGGGACACAGCTAGGGTGTGGCAGGCAGGGGGACACAGCTAGGTGTGGGGCAGGCAGGGGGACACAGCTAGGGTGTGGGCAGGCAGGGGGACACAGCTAGGTGTGACGCTGCACACAACAAAGCTCAGTGGTTTTGAGACACAGTTTCAGCCAAAATCACACCTGGTGACGGAAGGAGGAGATTAATTCCCGGTGGAAAATATATATGGAACGTGCTGTCCTGTGTGTTATGGCGTCATGTTAGTCTCTAGCCCCATACCGTATGACAATCAATTTACATCGACGCAGCGAGATGTTAAAAAGTGCTCACCAACACCCTCATCACACCCACACCCATCCGCGCCACACACACTACACACACACACACACACACACATACCACACACACACACACACACACACACACACACACACACACACACACACACACACACACACACACACTCACACACACACACACACTCTCCCAGTGAGAGAGGCTAAGGATAATATCGACCTGACGACACTGAGGACAGAGAGATAGGGAAACACATGATAACGACATAAACACTGAGAGTGAATTGACAAGGTGGACAGAGACAGAATGTTCCAGAGATGGGACATGTTGCAACAAGGAACACAGCTGAAGTTGAAGAGTTCAGATGAATCACAGGGATGTTAGGAAGTATTTCTTCACAGAGTGGCTAGAAGTGGAATAATTTGGGTAAGTGATGAGTGAGGCAGGATCCATTCATAGCTTTAAGAAGAGGTATGATAAAGCCTGGCGCAGGAGAGGACCCAGTAGCTGCCAGTGAAGAGGCGTGGGGCCAGGAGCTGCGAATCGACCTCAACCACAACCAGGTGAGTACAACTAGGAGTACACACACACACCCACACATAGGAATGAGAAGTTTCCTACATGAAGTGCAGTGGGAAAGAGAACTAGAAGGAAAGACAGTAAAATGAAATGATGGAACTAGTGACCATTAAGTGCAGGGAGGCAGAGGAGTTCATACTAAAGGGTAATAGAAAAATGGCAAGAAAAGAGTGAGCCCATGTGGTTTAACTGGAGGTGTAAAGAGGCTAAAGACAAGTGTGCTAGAGCATGGAAAAAGGTATAGAAGGCAAAAGGACCCAAGAAAACAAGGAGTTGAGCAGAAGAACCAGAAACGAATATGTTGGGATAAGGAGAGGCTCAGAGGTACATGAGAACGACATAGCACATCAAAGCCAAATCTGAACCAGCAAGAGACAGTCACACAGGAGAAAATACAGGAAGGACCAGGTAATCATTGAGGAAAAGAAGGAGGGGAGCTCACAAAGAATGACCAGGGAAGTATGTGATGAACTAAACACAAGATTTAGAGAAGTACATGGTAGAGACAGGAATGCTTCCAGCAACCGTGATAGGTGCACCAGCAGGAGATGAACACAATACACATAACCAAGGTGATAACATATCTCTTGGATACTGAGAGAGGGAGCAGAGGAACTGTGTGCCAGGCACCAGCAAATCTATCGAAACTGGACAATTGCCTGAGGCACAGCTGACAGCAAATGTAGTTCCACCTTTTAAGAAAGGAGACAGACAGGCAGCAAAGTTAAACTACCGACCAGTGTCACCGACTCGTATAGTATGCAAAGTCATGGAAAAGATCATCAGGAGTACAAAAAGACATAATCGGAGTACAAAACAAATTCCAAACCACAGAATAGAGCAAAAACTACGTCAAGACCTGGAAAGACTATGTCAGAGGATCTCACCTTCAACCCATTCATAACACTGTAGCACCGCATCTGCTAGAAAATGACAGGATGGATATGAGAACCTTCAAAACCAGGGATGCCACAATGTTGACACTTTCAGGTCGTTTGTTCTATCTAGGCTGGAAAATATTGTTAGACACTAACTGCACCCTTTCAAGGCAGGTGAAATTGTTGACCCAGAAAATGCAGAGAACCTTCACGGCACGCATAACTGCGATAAACCACTCCCAACTACTGGGAACGCTTGAAGTTCCTAAACCTGTACTCCCAGAACGCAGCGGGAGAGATACATTATTATATACACGTGGAAAATCGAGGATTAGTACCAACTTACACACGAGAGTCACCTCAATGAAAGAATAGACTCGGCAGGCGATGTAACATCCCCCCAATGAAAAGCAGGGGTGCCACCAGACGCTGAGACAACACAATAAGTGTCAGGGGCCCAGATTGTTCAATGCCTCCCAGCATTACCTGTGGATTTACCAACAAACCCTGGCCGTCTTCACAGGCACTGGACAGCACCTAAAGTCGGTACCTGACCAGCTAATCTGTGGTTCGTACGTTGGACTGCGTGGCCAGCAGTAACAGCCTGTTGATCAGGCCTGATCCAACATGAGGTCTGGTCACAGACTGGGCCGCAGGGGTGCTGGGACTTTGGAACCTCTCCAGGTATACTCCAGGAGAAGAGTAGTGGAACACATTGAAAAGATTGGGCTCATACATGACAATCAGCACGGCTTCAGAGGATGGGAAATCCTGTGTCACAAATCTACTTGAGTTCTACTGATATAACAGAAGTAAGACAGGAGTAGAGAGGGATGAGTAGATTGCTTCTTTTTGACTATAAGAAGGCTTTGAGACACAGTACCACACAAGAGACTGGTTCAAAATTAGAGGAGCAGGCAAGAATAATAGGGAAAGTACTGCAATGGATCAGGGAATACCTGACAGGAAGGAAACAACGAGTGTTGGTACGATGAAGTGTCAGAGTGGGCGCATGTGTCGAGTGGGTTCCACAAGGGTCAGTCCCTAGGTCCGGTGCTGTGTCTTATATGTGAATGACATGGTGGAAGGAATAGATTCAGAAGTGTCACTGTTCGTTGATGATGTGAAACTGATGAGAGAATACAAGCGGACGAGGATCAGTTAAGATTACAGGACTTGACAGACTACAAGTCTGGTCCACAAATGGCTCCTGGAGTTTAACCCCAGTAAGTGTAAGGTCATGAAGATTAAAGGACACAGAAGACCGCAGACGGCATACAGGTTAAGGAATCAAAGGCTGCAAACGCTGCTCTAAAGAAAAGGATCTAAAAGCATTATAACGAACATGTTCCTTGAGGCAATACACGAATCAAATAACTACTGCAGCATATGGGCGCTTGGCAAACCTGAGATTAGAGTTTAGACATCTGGAGTAAGGAGTCATTCACGACATTGTACACCGTGTACGTCAGGCCTATACTAGAGTATGCAGCATCAGTATGAAACCCCTCACCTTAGTCAAACACGTCACGAAATTGAGAAAGTGCAAAACTTTGGAATGTTTAGTCCCGGCACTGAGAGGTATGTCTAGAGGAGAGGTTAAGGAACTCAACCTGATGACACTAGGGGATAGGAGGACATGATAACAACGTATAAAATACTAAGAGGAATTGACAAGGTGGACAGGACTCGAATGTTACAAAGATGGGATACAGGAACAGGCCAAGAATTAAAGCTGAAACCCAGGTGAGTCATAGGACAGCAGGGAAGTATTTCCTTAGCCTTAGATGCTGTCAGGAAGTGGAATAATCTGGAGAGGAAGTAGTATTAAAAGTTCCATACATAGCTTTAAGAAGAGGTATGATAAACTGGTGCTCCATGGATGGCTCACAGCTGGCAAACTGGTGGCCCATGGATAGCTCACAGCTGGCAACTAGGCCCATGGACGGCTCACAGCTGGCAAAGTGGTGGCCCATGGATGGCTCACAGCTGGCAAAGGGGTTTGGGTCCATGGACGGCTCACAGCTGGCAAAGTGGTGGCCCATGGATGGCTCACAGCTGGCAAAGTGGTGGCCCATGGATGGCTCACAGCTGGCAAAGTGGTTGTCCATGGATGGCTCACAGCTGGCAAAGTGGTGGCCCATGGACGGCTCACAGCTGGCAAAGTGGTGGCCCATGGATGGCTCACAGCTGGCAAAGTGGTTGTCCATGGATGGCTCACAGCTGGCAAAGTGGTGGCCCATGGACGGCTCACAGCTGGCAAACTGGTGGCCCATGGATGGCTCACAGCTGGCAAAGTGGTGGCCCATGGATGGCTCACAGCTGGCAAAGTGGTGGCCCATGGATGGCTCACAGCTGGCAAACTGGTGGCCCATGGACGGCTCACAGCTAGCAAAGTGGTGCCCCATGGATGGCTCACAGCTGGCAAAGTGGTTGTCCATGGATGGCTCACAGCTGGCAAAGTGGTAGCCCATGGATGGCTCACAGCTGGCAAACTGGTGGCCCATAGACGGCTCACAGCTGGCAAAGTGGTGGCCCATGGATGGCTCACAGCTGGCAAAGTGGTTGTCCATGGACGGCTCACAGCTGGCAAAGTGGTGGCCCATGGACGGCTCACAGCTGGCAAAGTGGTGGCCCATGGATGGCTCACAGCTGGCAAAGTGGTTGTCCATGGATGGCTCACAGCTGGCAAAGTGGTGGCCCATAGACGTCTCACAGCTGGCAAACTGGTGGCCCATGGATGGCTCACAGCTGGCAAAGTGGTGGCCCATGGATGGCTCACAGCTGGCAAACTGGTGGCCCATGGATGGCTCACAGCTGGCAAACTGGTGGCCCATTGACGGCTCACAGCTGGCAAAGTGGTTGTCCATGGATGGCTCACAGCTGGCAAAGTGGTGGCCCATGGATAGCTCACAGCTGGCAAAGTGGTGGTCCATGGATGGTTCACAGCTGGCAAAGTGGTGGCCCATGGATAACTCACAGCTGGCAAACTGGTGGCCCATGCCTGGCTCACAGCTGGTAAAGTGGTGGCCCATAGATAACTCACAGCTGGCAAACTGGTGGCCCATGCATGTCTCACAGCTGGCAAAGTGGTGGCCCATGGATGGCTCACAGCTGGCAAACTGGTGGCCCATGGATGGCTCAAAGCTGGCAAAGTGGTGGCCCATGGATGGCGCACAGCTGGCAAAGTGGTGGCCCATGGATGGCTCACAGCTGGCAAACTGGTGGCCTATAGATAGCTCACAACTGGCAAACTGGTGGCTTATTGATGGCTCACAGCTGGCAAAGTGGTGGACTATGGATGGCTCACAGCTGGCAAAGTGGTGGCCCATAGAAGGCTCAAAGCTGGCAAACTCGTGGCCCATGAATAGCTCACAGCTGGCAAAGTGATGGCCCATGGAGGGCTCACAGCTGGCAAAGTGGTAGCCCATGGGTGGCTCACAGCTGGCAAAGTGGTGGTTCATAGATGGCTCACAGCTGGCAAAGTGGTGGCCCATGGATATCTCACAGCTGGCAAAGTGGTGGCCCATGGATGGCTCACAGCTGGCAAAGTGGTGGCCCATGGATGGCTCACAGCTGGCAAAGTGGTGGCCCATGGATGGCTCACAGCTGGCAAAGTGGTGGCCCATGGATGCTCACAGCTGGCAAAGTGGTGGCCCATGGATGGCTCACATCTGGCAAAGTGGTGGCCCATGGACGGCTTACAGCTGGCAAAGTGGTGGCCCATGGATGGCTCACAGCTGGCAAAGTGGTGGCCAATGGACGGCTCACAGCTGGCAAAGTGGTGGCCCAAGGATGGCTCACAGCTGGCAAAGTGGTGGCTCATGGATGGCTCACAGCTGGCAAAGTGGTGGCCCATGGAAGGCTCACAGCTGGCAAACTGGTATCTCATGGAAGGCTCACAGCTGGCAAACTGGTATCTCATGGAAGGCTCACAGCTGGCAAACTGGTATCTCAATTAAGGTCTCACAGCTGGCAAACTGGTGGCCCATGGAAGGCTCACAGCTGGCGATCTGGTGGCCCATGGAAGGCTCACAGCTGGCAAAGTGGTGGCCCATGGATGGCTCACAGCTGGCAAACTGGTGGCCCATGGATGGCTCACAGCTGGCAAACTGGTGGCCCATGGATGGCTCACAGCAGGCAAAGTGGTGCCCCATTGAAGGGTCACAGCTGGCAAACTGGTGGCCCATGGAAGGGTCACAGCTGGCAAACTGGGGGCTCATGGATGGCTCACAGCTGGCAAACTGGTGGCCCATGGAAGGCTCACAGCTGGCAAACTTGTGGCCCATGGAAGGCTTACAGCTGGCAAAGTGGTGGAACATGGATTGCTCACAGCTGGCAAAGTGGTGGCCCATGGATGGGTCACAGCTGGCAAAGTGGTGGCCCATGGAAGGCTCAAAGCTTGCAAAGTGGTGGCCCATGGTTGGTTCACAGCTGGCAAAGTGGTGGCCTATAGATGGCTCACAGCTGGCAAACTGGTGGCTTATGGATGGCTCACAGCTGGCAAAGTGGTGGCCCATGGATGGCTCACAGCTGGCAAAGTGGTGGCCCATGGATGGCTCACAGCTGGCAAAGTGGTGGATCATGGATGGCTCACAGCTGGCAAAGTGGTGACCCATGGATGGTTCACAGCTGGCAAAGTGGTGGCCCATGGATGGCTCACAGCTAGCAAAGTTGTGGCCTATGGATGGCTCACAGCTGGCAAAGTGGTGGCCCATGGATGGCTCACATCTCGCAAAGTGGTGGCCCATGGATGGCTCACATCTGGCAAAGTGGTGGCCCATGGATGGCTCACAGCTGGCAAAGTTGTGGCCCATGGATGGCTCACAGCTGGCAAAGTGGTGGCCCATGGATGGCTCAAAGCTGGCAAAGTGGTGGCCCATGGACGGCTCACAGCTGGCAAAGTGGTGGCCCATGGATGGCTCACAGCTGGCAAAGTGGTGGCCCATGGAAGGCTCACAGCTGGCAAACTGGTGGCCCATGGAAGGCTCACAGCTGGCAAAGTGGTGGCCCATGGATGGTTCACAGCTGGCAAAGTGGTATCCCATGGATGGCTCACAGCTGGCAAAGTGGTGCCTATGGATGGCTCACAGCTGGCAAAGTGGTGGCCCATGGATGGCTCACAGCTGGCAAAGTGGTATCCCATGGATGGCTCACAGCTGGCAAAGTGGTGGCCCATGGATGGCTCACAGCTGGCAAAGTGGAGGCGCATGGATGGCTCACAGCTGGCAAAGTAGTGGCCGATGGATGGCTCACAGCTGGCAAAGTGGTTGCCCATGGATGGCTCACAGCTGGCAAACTGGTGGCTCATGAATGTCTCACAGCTGGCAAAGTGGTGGCCCATGGAAGGCTCACAGCTGGCAAACTGGTGGCCCATGGATGGCTCACAGCTGGCAAAGTGGTGGCCCATTGATGGCTCACAGCTGGCAAAGTGGTGGCCCATGGATGGCTCACAGCTGGCAAAGTGGTGGCCCATGGAAGGCTCACAGCTGGAAAACTGGTGGCCCATGGATGGCTCACAGCTGGCAAAGTGGTGGCCCATGGATGGCTCACAGCTGGCAAAGTGGTGGCCGATGGATGGCTCACAGCTGGCAAAGTGGTGGCCCATGGATGGGCAACCTAGATGACAACTCTTACGTACTAGATGACAACTCTGACGTACTAGATGACAACTCTGACGTACTAGATGACAACTCTGACGAACTAGATGACAACCTGGACGTACTAGATGACAACGCTGACGTGCTGGATGACAACTGCAATGGATGGCACCAGGGATGAAACTAGATGACAACGCTGACGTACTAGATGACAACTCTGACGAACTAGATGACAACTCTGACGAACTAGATGACAACTCTGACGAACTAGATGACAACCTGACGTACTAGATGACAACTCTGACGTACTAGATGACAACTCTGACGACTAGATGACAACGCTGACGTACTAGATGACAACTCTGACGAACTAGATGACAACCTGACGTACTAGATGACAACTCTGACGAACTAGATGACAACCTGACGTACTAGATGACAACTCTGACGAACTAGATGACAACTCTGACGAACTAGATGACAACTCTGACGAACTAGATGACAACTCTGACGTACTAGATGACAACTCTGACGAACTAGATGACAACTCTGACGTACTAGATGACAACGCTGACGAACTAGATGACAACTCTGACGAACTAGATGACAACTCTGACGAACTAGATGACAACCTGACGTACTAGATGACAACTCTGACGAACTAGATGACAACTCTGACGTACTAGATGACAACTCTGACGACTAGTACAACACGAACTAGATGACAACCTGACGAACTAGATGACAACTCTGACGTACTAGATGACAACTCTGACGAACTAGATGACAACCTGACGTACTAGATGACAACGCTGACGAAACTAGATGACAACCTCGACGTACTAGATGACAACTCTGACGAACTAGATGACAACTCTGACGAACTAGATGACACCTGACGACTAGATGACAACTCTGACGACTAGATGACAACCTGACGTACTAGATGACAACTCTGACGAACTAGATGACAACTCTGACGAACTAGATGACAACTCTGACGAACTAGATGACAACTCTGACGTACTAGATGACAACTCTGACGAACTAGATGACAACCTGACGTACTAGATGACAACGCTGACGAACTAGATGACAACTCTGACGAACTAGATGACAACCTGACGTACTAGATGACAACTCTGACGAACTAGATGACAACCTGACGTACTAGATGACAACGCTGACGAACTAGATGACAACTCTGACGACTAGATGACAACTCTGACGAACTAGATGACAACGCTGACTGAACTAGATGACAACTCTGACGTACTAGATGACAACTCTGACGTACTAGATGACAACTCTGACGAACTAGATGACAACTCTGACGAACTAGATGACAACCTGACGAACTAGATGACAACCTGACGTACTAGATGACAACCTGACGAACTAGATGACAACGCTGACGAATAGATGACAACCTGAGACTAGATGACAACCTGACGAACTAGATGACAACGCTGACGTACTAGATGACAACTCTGACGAACTAGATGACAACTCTGACGTACTAGATGACAACTCTGACGAACTAGATGACAACGCTGACGAACTAGATGACAACGCTGACGTACTAGATGACAACTCTGACGAACTAGATGACAACGCTGACGTACTAGATGACAACTCTGACGAACTAGATGACAACTCTGACGAACTAGATGACAACCTGACGAACTAGATGACAACTGACGTACTAGATGACAACCTGACGTACTAGATGACAACCTGACGTACTAGATGACAACGCTGACGAACTAGATGACAACTCTGACGACTAGATGACAACCTGACGTACTAGATGACAACTCTGACGAACTAGATGACAACTCTGACGTACTAGATGACAACTCTGACGTACTAGATGACAACTCTGACGTACTAGATGACAACTCTGACGTACTAGATGACAACTCTGACGTACTAGATGACAACTCTGACGTACTAGATGACAACTCTGACGTACTAGATGACAACTCTGACGTACTAGATGACAACGCTGACGAACTAGATGACAACTCTGACGAACTAGATGACAACCCTGACGTACTAGATGACAACTCTGACGAACTAGATGAAAACGCTGACGTACTAGATGACAACTCTGACGTACTAGATGACAACTCTGACGAACTAGATGACAACTCTGACGAACTAGATGACAACGCTGACGAACTAGATGACAACTCTGACGAACTAGATGACAACGCTGACGAACTAGATGACAACTCTAACGTACTAGATGACAACGCTGACGAACTAGATGACAACTCTGACGAACTAGATGACAACGCTGACGTACTAGATGACAACTCTGACGTACTAGATGACAACTCTGACGAACTAGATGACAACTCTGACGAACTAGATGACAACTCTGACGAACTAGATGACAACGCTGACGTACTAGATGACAACTCTGACGAACTAGATGACAACGCTGACTTACTAGATGACAACTCTGACGAACTAGATGACAACGCTGACGAACTAGATGACAACTCTGACGTACTAGATGACAACGCTGACGAACTAGATGACAACTCTGACGAACTAGATGACAACGCTGACGTACTAGATGACAACTCTGACGTACTAGATGACAACTCTGACGAACTAGATGACAACTCTGACGAACTAGATGACAACTCTGACGAACTAGATGACAACGCTGACGTACTAGATGACAACTCTGACGAACTAGATGACAACGCTGACGTACTAGATGACAACTCTGACGAACTAGATGACAACACTGACGTACTAGATGACAACGCTGACGTACTAGATGACAACTCTGACGTACTAGATGACAACTCTGACGAACTAGATGACAACTCTGACGAACTAGATGACAACGCTGACGAACTAGATGACAACTCTGACGAACTAGATGACAACGCTGACGAACTAGATGACAACTCTGACGTACTAGATGACAACGCTGACGAACTAGATGACAACTCTGACGAACTAGATGACAACGCTGACGTACTAGATGACAACTCTGACGTACTAGATGACAACTCTGACGAACTAGATGACAACTCTGACGAACTAGATGACAACTCTGACGAACTAGATGACAACGGTGACGTACTAGATGACAACTCTGACGAACTAGATGACAACGCTGACGTACTAGATGACAACTCTGACGAACTAGATGACAACTCTGACGAACTAGATGACAACGCTGACGAACTAGATGACAACTCTGACGTACTAGATGACAACTCTGACGAACTAGATGACAACTCTGACGTACTAGATGACAACGCTGACGAACTAGATGACAACTCTGACGAACTAGATGACAACTCTGACGAACTAGATGACAACTCTGACGTACTAGATGACAACTCTGACGAACTAGATGACAACTCTGACGTACTAGATGACAACTCAGACGAACTAGATGACAACTCTGACGAACTAGATGACAACTCTGACGAACTAGATGACAACTCTGACGAACTAGATGACAACTCTGACGTACTAGATGACAACTCTGACGTACTAGATGACAACGCTGACGTACTAGATGACAACGCTGACGAACTAGATGACAACTCTGACGTACTAGATGACAACGCTGACGTACTAGATGACAACTCTGACGAACTAGATGACAACTCTGACGTACTAGATGACAACGCTGACGAACTAAATGACAACTCTGACGTACTAGATGACAACTCTGACGTACTAGATGACAACTCTGACGTACTAGATGACAACTCTGACGAACTAGATGACAACTCTGACGTACTAGATGACAACGCTGACGAACTAGATGACAACTCTGACGTACTAGATGACAACGCTGACGTACTAGATGACAACTCTGACGTACTAGATGACAACGCTGACGAACTAGATGACAACTCTGACGAACTAGATGACAACTCTGACGTACTAGATGACAACTCTGACGTACTAGATGACAACTCTGACGACTGATGACAACTGACTAACTAGATGACAACCTGACGAACAGATGACAACCTGACGACTAGAGAAACTGACGACTAGATGACAACTGACGACTGATGACAACTGACGAATGATGACACTGACGATGATGAACGACGACAGATGACAATCTGACGATAGATGACAACTGACGACTGATGACAACCTGACTAGATAAACCTGAGAACGACACGACGAACTGATGACAACTGACGACTAGATGCAACTCTGAGACTAGATGACAACCGACGACAGATGACAACTCTGACGAACTGATGACAACTCTGACGAACTAGATGACAACCTGAGACTAGAGCAACTCTGACGATAGATGACAACTGATACTAGATGACAACTGACGACTAGATGACAACGCTGACGAACTAGATGACAACTTGACGACTAGATGACAACCTGACGACTAGATGACAACTGACGAACTAGATGAAACGCGTACTAGGCCGACTAGATGACAACCTGACGAACTAGATGACAACTTGACGAACTAGATGACAACTTGACGACTAGATGACAACCGACGTACTAGATGACAATCTGACGAACTAGATGCAACGCTGACGATAGATGACAACTTGACGACTAGATGACAACCTGACGTACTAGATGACAACCGACGACTAGATGACAACTCTGACGACTAGATGACAACTGCGACTAGATGACAACTCTGACGACTAGATGACAACCTGACGAACTAGATGACAACTCTGACGAACTGATACAACGCTGACAACTAGATGACAACCGACGACTAGATGACAACGCTGAGAACTAGATGACAACTCTGACGACTAGATGACAACGCTGACGACTAGATGACAACTCTGACGATAGATGACAACCTGACGACTAGATGACAACTCTGACACTAATGACAACTTGACGAACTAGATGACAACGTGACGACTAGATGACACCGACGAACTAATGACAACCTGACGTACTATGACAACCTGACGACTAGATGACAACTCTGACGAACTAGATGACAACCTGACGACTAGATGACAACTCTGACGTACTAGATGACAACTCTGACGACTAGATGACAACTCTGACGTACTAGATGACAACCTGACGAACTAGATGACAACTCTGACGTACTAGATGACAACTCTGACGACTAGATGACAACTCTGACGTACTAGATGACAACTCTGACGAACTAGATGACAACTCTGACGTACTAGATGACAACGCTGACGAACTAGATGACAACTCTGACGTACTAGATGACAACTCTGACGTACTAGATGACAACTCTGACGTACTAGATGACAACCTGACGAACTAGATGACAACTCTGACGTACTAGATGACAACGCTGACGAACTAGATGACAACTCTGACGACTAGATGACAACTCTGACGTACTAGATGACAACTCTGACGTACTAGATGACAACCTGACGAACTAGATGACAATCTGACGAACTAGATGAAACGACGATGAGACAAGAGATAGAGAAATGACGATAGAGAAGAGACTAGAGAAGAGAGAGAGAGAGAGAAGAGAGAGAGAGAGAGAGAGAGAGAGAGAGAGAGAGAGAGAGAGAAAGAGAAGAGAGAGAGAGAGAGAGAGAGAGAGAGAGAGAGAGAGAGAGAGAGAGAGAGAGAGAGAGAGAGGACTGGGAATTACCTTCAACATAGAGAGCAAATTGCCCAAGTTTCCTCCGACACCTCTCACCATCCCTCTCACTTCACTAGCTCTCTTACCATCCCTCTCACTTCACTAGCCCTCTCACCATCCCTCTCACCCTCCCTCTCACTTCACTAGCCCTCTCACTATCCCTCTCACTTCACTAGCCCTCTCACTATCCCTCTCACTTCACTAGCCCTCTCACCATCCTCTCACCATCCCTCTCACTTCACTAGCTCTCTCACCATCCCTCTCACTTCACTAGCCCTCTCACCATCCTCTCACCATCCCTCTCACTTCACTAGCTCTCTCACCATCCCTCTCACTTCACTAACCCTCTCACCATCCCTCTCACTTCACTATCTCTCACCATCCCTCTCACTTCACTAGCCCTCTCACCATCCTCTCACCATCCCTCTCACTTCACTAGCTCTCTCACCATCCATCTCACTTCACTAGCTCTCTCACCATCCCTCTCACTTCACTAGCTCTCTCACCATCCCTCTCACTTCACTAGCCTTCTCACCATCCCTCTCACTTCACTAGCTCTCTCACCATCCCTCTTACTTCACTAGCCTTCTCACCATCCCTCTCATTTCATTAGCTCTCTCACCATCCCTCTCACTTCACTATCCCTCTCACCATCCCTCTCACTTCACTAGCTCTCTCACCATCCCTCTCACTTCACTAGCTCTCTCACCATCCCTCTCACTTCACTAGCCCTCTCATCATCCTCTCACCATCCCTCTCACTTCACTAGCCCTCTCACCATCCCTCTCACTTCACTAGCTCTCTCACCATCCCTCTCACTTCACTAGCCCTCTCACCATCCCTCTCACTTCACTAGCTCTCTCACCATCCCTCTCACTTCACTAGCTCTCTCACCATCCCTCTCACTTCACTAGCTCTTTCACCATCCCTCTCACTTCACTAGCTCTCTCACCATCCCTCTCACTTCACTAGCCCTCTCATCATCCTCTCACCATCCCTCTCACTTCACTAGCCCTCTCACCATCCCTCTCACT
The DNA here is from genome assembly GCA_009830355.1 of Cherax destructor. Lineage (NCBI taxonomy): Eukaryota > Metazoa > Arthropoda > Malacostraca > Decapoda > Parastacidae > Cherax > Cherax destructor. The sequence goes on along the minus strand of WNWK01033684.1, from coordinate 4,387 downwards.
TCACTAGCTCTCTCACCATCCCTCTCACTTCACTAGCCCTCTCACCATCCCTCTCACTTCACTAGCTCTCTCACCATCCCTCTCACTTCACTAGCTCTTTCACCATCCCTCTCACTTCACTAGCTCTTTCACCATCCCTCTCACTTCACTAGAAGGATAATAACAGGATTTCAAATATCGAATTAGAGAGAGAGAGAGAGAGAGAGAGAGAGAGAGAGAGAGAGAGAGAGAGAGAGAGAGAGAGAGAGAGAGAGAGAGAGAATCAAGGACTTGTAAGGGAGACAAAGGTTGATCTGTATTCCGTTCTGCCTCTCTCTCCTCCTCTCCCCTCTCCTCTCCCCACATCCCCTCTCCCCCTACCTCCTCCCCTCACATCTCTTTACCTCCTACTCCTTCCCGTTCCTTCCCTCCTCCCTCCTTCCTAACATCCCTCTCCCCCCTCTCCCTCTCTCTCCCCTCTCCCCCGAAGTTCCCTCTGCCGGCAATAACTCCAAAGTAGAAAGGAGAATTGGAGTGGGTGAGGGGAGTGGGAGAGGAGGGAAGGGAGAGGGAGAGAGAGGGGAGGTGGAAAAAAGAGAACAAGTGAGAAGAAAGAAGAATGGAAGAAGGAAGAAGAGAAGGATAACTGCCCGTCTTGTGGTATAGCACCTGTTTTATAAGTGTCAGTGTTCACCTAGCAGTAAGCGGGTATCTGGGTGTTAGTCACCTAGCAGTAAGCGGGTATCTGGGTGTTAGTCACCTAGCAGTAAGCGGGTATCTGGGTATTAGTCACCTAGCAGTAAGCGGGTATCTGGGTGTTAGTCACTTAGCAGTAAGCGAGTATCTGGGTGTTAGTCATTTCACACTAAGTAGGTACCTGGGTGTTAGTCACCTAGCAGTAAGTAGGTACCTGAGTGTTAGTCACTTAGCAGTAAGCGGGTATCTGGGTATTAGTCACCTAGCAGTAAGCGGGTATCTGGGTGTTAGTCACTTAGCAGTAAGCGGGTATCTGGGTATTAGTCACCTAGCAGTAAGCGAGTATCTGGGTGTTAGTCATTTAGCCCTAAGTAGGTACCTGGGTGTTAGTCACCTAGCAGTAAGTAGGTACCTGAGTGTTAGTCACCTAGCAGTAAGTAGGTACCTGGGTGTTAGTCACCTAGCAGTAAGTAGGTACCTGGGTGTTAGTCATCTAGCAGTAAGTAGGTACCTGGGTGTTAGTCACCTAGTAGTAAGTAGGTACCTGGGTGTTAGTCACCTAGCAGTAAGCGGGTATGTGGGTGTTAGTCATCTAGCACTAAGTAGGTACCTGGGTTTTAGTCACCTAGCAGTAAGTAGGTACCTGGGTGTTAGTCACCTAGCAGTAAGCGGTTATCTGGGTGTTAGTCATCTAACAGTAAGTAGGTACCTGGGTGTTAGTCACCTAGCAGTAAGTAGGTGCCGGAGTGTTAGTCACCTAGCAGTAAGTAGGTACCTGGGTGTTAGTCACCTAGCAGTAAGTAGGTACCTGGGTGTTAGTCACCTAGCAGTAAGTAGGTACCTGGGAGTTAGTCACATAGCAGTAAGTAGGTACCTGGGTGTTAGTCACCTAGCAGTAAGTAGGTACCTGGATGTTAGTCACCTAGCAGTAAGTAGGTACCTGGGTGTTAGTCACCTAGCTGTAAATAGGTACCTGGGTGTTAGTCACATAGCAGTAAGTAGATACCTGGGTGTTAGTCACCTAGCTGTAAATAGGTACTTGGATGTTAGTCACCTAGCAGTATGTAGGTACCTGGGTGTTAGTCACCTAGCAGTAAGTAGGTACCTGGATGTTAGTCTCCTAGCAGTAAGTAGGTACCTGGGTGTTAGTCACCTAGCAGTAAGTAGGTACCTGGATGTTAGTCACCTAGCAGTAAGTAGGTACCTGGGTGTTAGTCACCTAGCTGTAAATAGGTACCTGGGTGTTAGTCACATAGCAGTAAGTAGGTACCTGGGTGTTAGTCACCTAGCTGTAAATAGGTACTTGGATGTTAGTCACCTAGCAGTATGTAGGTACCTGGGTGTTAGTCACCTAGCAGTAAGTAGGTACCTTGGTTTTAGTCACCTAGCAGTAAGTAGGTACCTGGGTGTTAGTCACCTAGCAGTAAGTAGGTACCTGGGTGTTAGTCACCTAGCAATAAGTAGGTACCTGGGTGTTAGTCACCTAGCTGTAAGTAGGTACCTGGATGTTAGTCACCTAGCAGTAAGTAGGTACCTGGGTGTTAGTCACCTGATTTGGCTTTTCATTGGTTATTCTTCCTCACTCTCTCTCTCTCACTCACTCATTCTCTCACTCTTCCTCACTCTCCCTCATTCTCCCTCACTGCCTTGCCACGTATTTATTGCCTCTTTCATCGCTCACTGATTTTTGGGGCGTTTGGAACGACTCTCTCTCTCTCTCTTTCTCTCTTTTTCTCTTTCTCTCTCTTCCTCCCTTTAAGCGCTTATTATAGATACAGGGTGAGAAGAGAGTGTGAGAAGAGAAAGAGAGAGAGGCAGGAACGTGAGAGAGAGAGGGAGAAGAGAGGAGAGAGGAGAGAGAGAGAGAGAGAGAGAGAGAGAGAGAGAGAGAGAGAGAGAGAGAGAGAGAGAGAGAGAGAGAGAGAGAGATGGAACAGGAGAGAACGGGAATAAGCGGTAAAAATAGTGAAGGGGAATGAAGATAAATGCCGATAGTAACTGAGAGAGGAAGGGAGAAGAAGTAAGGGAGAACAAGGGTGAGTAAGGGAAAACAAGGGTAAGGGAAAGTAAGGGTGATTAAGGGAGAACAAGGGTAAGTAAGGGAGATGAGGGTTGCAGAACGGTAATGAAGAGGAATACAGAAAGAAAAATACACCTCATAGTGTATATACACTGAGAAATATACACCTCACAGTGTATATACACTGAGAAACATACACCTCACAGTGTATATATACTGGTATATCTGGCAACGCAGCTCAAACCACTCAATGAACTTTCAAAAGATGTTAGTCTTTCCTGTTATTTTCCTAATTATACCAACTTTTTCCCCATTATATTCAAAATATACTCAAACAGACATATTCCGTATACATATATCCCTCAGTATGCAAGAAAAATTATGTATTTTTGCTTGCCGGAGGATAAATATGATTAAAAGTGTCGTGGTGAGGAGGAATTTTGAAAGATGTATCTGTGGGCGCCATTGTCGTTGTTGATGGCTGGACACATGTGGCGTTTTCGTTGTTAATTTTCCTTTATTTCGCGGTTTACTAGAGGTTCACAGCGCGTGTGAACGCTGCTGAACGACGGTGAAGTGATGAACGTCAAGTCTGACGTTCAGGAAGACGTTCGTTATCAGAGATAAGGTTCATAATGGTGGAAATTCAAGGAGCACAGTGGAAGTAAGAACATAAGAAGGAACACTGCAGCAGGCCTACTGGCCCATGCGAGGCAGGTCCAAGTCTCCCATTGGCTTAAGCCAGTGCCCCGACCCAGCCAGGTCAGGTTACATTCACTTAAGGAAGGAGCACGGCATCTGACCTAGTAGCACAAGCTAGTCAGGACCAACTCACACCCACCCGCACCCACTCATATATTTATTTAGCTTATTTTTAAAACTACACAACGTTTTAGCCTCTATAACTGTACTCGGAAGTTTGTTCCACTCATCGACAACTCTATTACCAAACCATTACTTTCCTATATCCTTCCTGAATCTGAATTTATCCAACTTAAAGCCATTGCTGCGAGTCCTGTCAATACTAGATATTTATAGCACGCTATGTAGATCACCTTTATTTATTCCTGTTTTCCATTTATACACCTCAATCATATCCCCCCTAATTCTACGTCTTTCTAGAGAGTGCAGATTCAGGGCCCTCAGTCTATCCTCATAGGGAAGATTTCTGATACATGGAATCAACTTAGTCATCCTCCTTTGTACGTTTTCCAGAGCATTTATATCCATTCTGTAATACGGTGACCAAAACTGTGCAGCATAATCTAGATGAGGCCTAACCTAGGATATATAGAGTTGAAGAACAACCTGAGGACTCCTATTATTTATGCTTCTTGATATGAAGCCAAGGATTCTGTTCGCTTTATTGCGAACACTTATGCACTGCTGTCTAGGTTTTAGATTACTGCTAACCAGAACTCCTAAATTAAGACCTTCATTATTTAGTTTATATGTGGCATGGTTATTGTCCTGTCCAATATTTAGAACTTTGCATTTATCTATAATAAACTGCATCTGACACTTCTCCGACCACTGCATCACTCTATTCAAATCTTCCTCATTTGAATGAATTGGACGGCCTATTTTGGTGTCATCGGCAAACTTGCTTATGTCGCTATTTATTCCCTCATCTATGTCGTTTATGTAGATTGTGAACAACAAGGGACCCAATACTGACCCCTGTGGAACACC
>WNWK01033683.1:0-20980 GCA_009830355.1 Cherax destructor | reverse complement strand
TGCACGCCAAGGTAGTCAAGGCAAAACAGCAGCCAATAGACAGAGACAACCGTACAACAACCAGCTCAATTTAGGAATGACAAATTTGCAAGTGGTAACCACATCACCTTTGCCATTGTCAGACCCGCAATATGATTGGCTGAACCGAGTCGTTGATTTGATGATGGGGCCCCATCGCCAAACCCTTAACGATGGTTCGCTGATTGGAGGGGAGCCTATGTGGGTGTGTTTAACATGCTCTAAATAAAGGGTACGTACTCTTTGCATGCAACAATTACCTTTGTAACTTGTGAGTTCATAATTTCAGTGGCAACGGCAAGAGGGTGTGCTATATCGACACCAGAAACCTGAAGAACAGGAGCCGGGTCTGGGGAGAATTTACCACTTAATTTACACACTTTCTTCCAGACTGCACTCATCGAAGAAGCCGAAGTGACAGTAGAAACGTAATCTCGCCAGCAAGTGCGTAATCTCGCCAGCAAGTGCGTTTAGCATCACATATGACAAGGCGAGCAATAGCTCTCTTCTGCTTAAAATCAAGGAGTCTCTCTGTGGTTCTGTTGTACCGATACCTGCCCCATGCAGAGCGTTTCAAACGCACTGCCTGAGCACAAGCAGGAGACCACCAAGGCACGCACTTCTGAGGATGCTTGCCCGAGGTTTGGGGAACAGAATGTGAAGCCCCTGTGAAGATGGAGGACGAAAAGAGATGTAAAACCTCATCAATGGAGGACGAGGTAGGAACCTCATGAAAGGCAGTAAGATGTGTGTAAAGGTCCCATTTCGCCTGGTCAAATTGCCAGCGTGGGCAATGAGGAGGTGGAGAAAACAGAGGGGACTTAAGGATGATTGGGAAATGATCGCTGTCATGTAAGTCCGGGAGGACAGACCAGGTGAAGTCAAGGACTGTTGAGGAAGAGCAGATGGAGAGATCGATACAGGAGAAAGAATGAGTTCGAGGATCAAAATGGGTAGGAATACCTGTATTTAAAACATGGAGGGGAAGAGAAGCAAGAAATGCCTCCAACTGAATGCCACGGGAGTCACAGTGCGACCCTCCCCAGAGAAAATGGTGTGCGTTAAAATCGCCAAGTAATAGAAGGGGTGGCTGTAAGGAAGAAAGCAGAAAATCAACATCTGGGATAGAAAGTGCCTGCGAAGGGGAGAGATATAAAGAACAGAATGTATACCACTTATTCAAGTGGATACGGGCTGTGGTGTAATGTAAAGAAGAAGGGACATAGAGCTGATGGTATGGAACACCAGTGCGTATAAGAGGAGCACTTTCATTAAAGGTTCCATCGGAAAAAGGATCTGATGAATATAACAAATCATAGCCTGAAAAGGGCCTGATAACAGTGGATTCTAATTTGGGTTCTTGCAAACAGACCCCAACAGGGGAAAACTGGGAGAGCAACATCTGAAGTTCACCCCGGTTACCCCTGAGGCCTCGGATATTCCACTGCAAATAAGCCATGATTTATGGAGAGAAAGATATAAGTGGAAGTGAGAGGAATCTATGGACTAGGGTTAGAAAAGTCCACTTGTGGAGGCAGGGGAAGACCTGTAATCAGAGAGGGAGAAGGACGTTGTGAAGGAAGGGGGGGTTGAGACAAAGAAGAGAGATGAGGAACCTCAGGTGGAGTAGTGTCCATCATTGGTCCAGTCTCTGAAATATATTCTGCAATAGCTTCCAGTGTTTCGGAAGTCAAAGATGCAGAATGTGGGACTACTTTAGAAATGGAAGAAGAGGGAGCAACTATTGGGGAGTCTATAGACTGTACTAAAGTAGAGGACGAGGAGATAGAAGAGGAAACTGTCGTAGGGGCTTGGGAGGGGACAGGGGATGAAGGTAGTGTATGAGGAGGAGGATGAACCTCCACACACGTTACAGAACTAGTTGGAGGCGAAGAACCTGGCAGTAGAGATTTTTTGCCGGGCTTATGAGAAGGGGGGCGCTGAGGTTTAGGTGAAGGACGAGGATGTGTAGACTCAGAATTGTGCAGAGTAGAGGAAGGAGTGTGGACAGTATGGGAAGCCGAGGTAGGGACCTCGGAGCCAAGAACATCAAAAGGATTCGAGACAGGGGTGATTGAGGATGAGGCGACCACAGAGGAAGCCGTGGAAGTTGGGACCCCAGAAGCGGGGCGACGTCTAGCAATGGGAGAATAGGAAATGCGGGGAAGTCTCCCTTGAAGGCGTAGATGAGACGGCCATGCTCATTCAGGTAAACCTGACAACGGCAAGAATACATGGATGTGCCTCATGACAGTTAAGGCAAGAGGGAGGTAGAGTACAAGAAGAACTGGCATGGTCGTCAGCACCACAGACTGGGCATTCGGCCATGGACCTGCAATATTTTGCTGGATGACCAAAACGCCAGCAGTTTCTACACTGCTGCGGTGTAGGGGTCACCTTTCGAACTTGTAAACGTTGACCTGCAATGTAGACTGAAGGTGGAAGTTCTCAGCAGTCAAACGTTAAACGAGCTATATTGCAAGGATAACGTCTTCGCTTATTGGCGGGGAGGACAAAAGTGTCAACCTTAAGGATAGGGAGTTCTTGGAGCCCAAGCTGCTCTAAAATGTCATCACCACATGTTTGGAAATTCCGTTGCACAATGGTGTGGGGTAAAATGACAGAACCACAACAAGAATTGAGGGAATGATGTTTGTCAATAGTAACAGGAACAGTATCTATGGTTGTAAGAAGAGAAAGATCGCGAGCTTGGCCAGCATTCTGGACCGTGATGACCATGATGATGCGAGTGCTGCTCTTGAGAGCGTGAAATGAGATATCTTTACCTACATGGCGTAGCAGAGACTTACTGATACTATGATCTGAAAGATAGGTATTAGGAGAAGTCAGTCGTAGAGTAAAAAATTTTGTCTATTGAGTAGTGTGAAACAAAGTGTCTAAGGGGAGTGCGTGACGAGCTAGTCGTTTCTGAGACAAACGAGAAGGAAGTGTTGAATTGTCATGTAAGGGTCGTGGTCGTTTGTGCACGGGACCGGGGGTGGTCCGACGTGTGACGGGCGGGCAATTCGAAAATTGCTGCACCGTTAAGGGAGAAGCCGGAATCAAGGTCAGAGAATAGCGAAGGTCAGATGTATCAAAAGGGCCAGTCGGGTCCCTGGTACCTAAAGCAGGTGACGAACCGGCACCAGCAAGAGGTACAGGGGTATTAGGGTTGTCCGAAGAGTTGTCCGTTAACGAGGTAGGGTCGGAACTAGATGCGGTATCAAGGGGCCCAGGGGTAGGTTCACAGATTAGGGCATCCATGGTTAGGTTACTTCTTTCTTTTTGTTTTTAAGAAAAAAAAAAGAAAGAAAAGAAAATAAAAATAAAAAAAAAAAAAAAAAAAGGGGGGGGAACGTGGAGGAATAGCTCCTAGGAGGAATGAAAGGGGCGTAAATCCCCCTCCGTGCCCAAGAGGACCTCAACACCACAAGTAGTGCAGATGCTGCATGGAACCCATGCCATACCCTACCCTTCATGCCAGTAAACCAGCAATCCCGGATAGCAACCTCACATCCACCAAGCCACCTCGGCGGACAAAAGAGAGGGCAGCCGGATATCCGCCACAAAGCATACAGCCTTCAGCCACCACCCCCGGAATCGGAAAGGTGGCCTCCAGAGATACACCTGTCGCCCAAAGGACATCCCCAGGCGATCCAGATTCCACGGCAAACTACACCACCGCCAAGAACCTCAATGGAATGGGAATGGACCACGGTACCCTTCCCCCTACCTAGGAACTAGAATGCCTGTGGAGAGAAGCTCCCAGGGTAAAAATGGGAAGGAAATAAGGGAGGGATGAGGAGGAGGAGGAGGAAAGGGAATAGGGAGGATGGGGAAGATGGGAAAGGGGAGGGGGGATTGGGGGGTAATTAGGTTTGGTCTGAGGAAGAAGACCAAGAGGTCCAATTCCTCAGACCTATAGCCTCTTTACCATGACAAGGAGCCCCCCTTAAAGAGGTGAACAAGTGGAAATGAGTATTACTTGCTAGTCATGCTTATGCCTTATATCTAAAAGCAGAGTATAGAACTTTGGCTTTTTTGGGATAGCCTAGTTAAGTAATATGTATGATAACTGTACTTATGAGTACCTGTGAGATAGAGACAGACAGAGACAGCCAAAGTCAATCAGCCACCCACCCAGCCGGTCTGCTGAACACATATTACACATGTTCCAGAATTGTTTCTCTTTACTTAGGGCATAGGTTATAGGACATTTTGGTAGGATGACACTACCAGTGGTATCAAAACTGAAAGGATGTTGCACATAGGTTATCAAGGTTTTTTATATTTCCTCGCCTACTTGTGGCTACATCCAGTCTTTCTGACACTAATATTAGGTACTGAAATAGTAATCAAATAGTCACAAACACAATGACAGGTGAACAGTCCTAAGTACGTACATTGTCAGATGAGTGTCACTACATTGCTGATGGTGCAGTCACTCAATATTGATCATGCACTGCTCCCAGTGAACCTTGGCATATGTGCCTTTATTTGTTCTCACTGTTACACATAAACATGTCTGTCTGTCTAGCTCTGTCTCTGCTTATCTGTTTGTCTTTCTGTCGCTCTCTCTCTCTGTCTACCTGTGTGTCTCTCTCTCTCTCTGTCTGCCTGTGTGTGTCTCTCTGTCTGCCTTTGTGTGTCTCTCTCTGTCTACTTATCTCCCTTTCTGTCTCAGAGAGAGAGCTGCTCATGAACCAACAGGTATTACACGTTACAGAATCGTCATGTCTGAACAAGTGGAAATGTGTATTACTTGCATCATATTAAAAAGAACAGATAGCACTTTGTCTGACTTTTTTGGGTTATCCTAGGTATTTTACACTATGTATGATAACTGTATTTATGTGTACCTGTATCTAAATAAACTTACTCCTTGATTCTGGTTTATGAGCAGCTCTGGGACAAAGACAGGCATACAGAGATAGAGCTAGCTAGCCAGCCAAAGTCAGTCAGGTCAGTCAAGTAAGTAAGCAAGTCAGCAAGCAAGCCAGCCGGCCTGTTTCCCGAACACCTATTACACATTACAGAAATGTTTCTGCTTAGGACATAGGTTATAGGACCTGGAAGGATGACACTACCCGTGGTATCAAAATTAAAAGGATGTTGCACAAACGTTGCACATGGGTTATTATCTAGGTTTTTTATATTTCCTCAACCACTTATGGCCACATCCATCTAAAAGCCACTAAATTAAGGGTCAGCATCACTCTCCTCTTAAAAGGGGAGTGTTAATACGATGTGGCATTAGTAAATCCCTGGTGTTTGCCACACTGTTTGCTCTAGCTGATGCTCAATTGAACTGGTTCTTCCACAAGGTACTATGTGGTCCCAGATTTTTTTAATACTGTGCACACTGAGTGTTAAGACCCATTCTATACTGACTAGGCCTCTCAGGTCTATCGTGCCAAATTTAGAGGCAGGAAAAATAAAGCATCGATCTACATTTGGAGTGCTAGCAGTAGGAAAGTTGATCAATGTTTGGACAGTTAAAGGGTTAAAAGGCTTTGATGTCACACTCTTGACAACAGTAGTACTGCACTTCCATGGATAGTTGCTATCAACCAACTACTTATCCAAGTACAGCATATATTTTTTGTTAAGTAAAAGGACACAAATGCAACTAATGTGACATTTTATTGTGGCAATGTTTCGCTCACCAGGAGCTCCTGGTGAGCGAAACGTTGCCACAATAAAATGTCACATTAGTTGCATTTGTGTCCTTTTACTTAACAAAAAATATATGCTGTACTTGGATAAGTAAAAGGACACAAATGCAACTAATGTGACATTTTATTGTGGCAACGTTTCGCTCACCAGGAGCTCCTGGTGAGCGAAACGTTGCCACAATAAAATGTCACATTAGTTGCATTTGTGTCCTTTTACTTAACATATTGTCGGTAATTCTACCAATATTTATACATATATTTTTTAACTCATTAATTGACATGATGCTTTTAACACACCGGCCATCTCCCACCGAGGTAGGGGGACCTGAAAGAGAAAAAACATTTTCACCACCACTCACACCATCACCATCTCGCCAAATGTGTGCCAACATTACCACTCAGATGTCCCTCTAAACTGAAAATATTCCCACTCTTCCTTCAGAGTGCAGGCACTGTACTTCCCACCTCCACGACTCAGTCTCGCTAACCGGTTTAGCTTAATCCCTTCATGTTAATTTGATCACACTCCAACAGCAGGTCAAGTCATAAAAACCACTTGCCTCCACTCACTCTTACCTAACATGCTCACACATGCCCGCGAAATGTCTAAGCCCTCTCTCATACAAAACCTTCTTTACCTCCTAGAATTGTTTTAATATTTTAATTTAATAATATCTGCAACAAACTTCTTATGTGTATCATCAACTTCATTGTACAGATACATTAAAAACAGTTCTACTGTGAACAATTCATTCAACCTATGTGTACATAAAAGATAATGAATTTGTTGTTTGGCCATCAAAAAAACCTGCGAGTAATCCAAAATTCTTAAACGTGAACACCATGGATTATTGATGACCTTTAAATACACTGGCCACAGTCCCATTATGATGCCATTTGCAGTATTCATCAGTGGCCTTTCTTGTGACAAAGATAATGTACGCATATATTCAACTTGTTCAAAACGTGGTCTGTCTGTCTGACAAATTTCAGCCACAACTTGAAATAGGAACATCTGGATACTATAACAATGCTCATGAGGCACCAAGATGTAAGCATCTCTAGCATATTTCCACACAAGATTTCTTAAGTTACTGAAATTCTCATTTCTATCTAAAACTCGAATGAAACTTCTAACAGCAGAATTTAACTGCTCAATAAGATTTGGAGAGGTGTGTTGACTAGTGGGCATGTTGACAGTGGAAACATCCTGTTTAACTTTCTTAACTATTGCACCAGTAACTGGCTTGTTACTCTCATTGCAGCTTTCATCTAGCATGTTACTCTCATTGCAGCTTTCATCTAGCATGTTACTCTCATTGCAGCTTTCATCTAGCTTGTTACTCTCATTGCAGCTTTCATCTAGCTTAAAGTTAAACTGAACTGGAACCATTTTCTGTATAAGCTTTTTAATTTTCTTCCAATTCTGAATTCCTTTGCGCCAGTTTCTTTCATCTAAGCTTGTAACCTCTTCATCTTCCTCACAGCAGAGAACAGAATTGTTGAATGTAAAATAATGTGTTATGTCTAAACCATATTCCTGCATCGCCTTAATAACTGGTGGTGTTTTCTGATTATCTGAGAATGTTATGAATGTTATAAGATTTCCAGAGATGTTAATATACTCACGTATGCAATCCATAACAAACGTCTCTGACACTGTGAGCCGAGAAAGGTGGGATTGAGCCACAAAGCCGATGGCATGTATTTCACATTTATTTTCTGAGATTTGTTTAAGAATGAACTTGAGAGCTTCTGCATGGCTCTGTATTCCTTCTCCAGCAGAATCATTAAGGCCAGGCGTATCTATAATAGTTATAGGCATTGTGTCTTCTTCCTCAGAAGAAAAGGTGTAAGCTATAATCTGACTGGGAAATTCCCTCTTCTTGTTTACAGGCAAATTTTTGAAGAGAGTCTGATCAGGAGCCTCCACACCAAGGGAAAGATTATAAAATAGCTTTACAATTGTAGATTTGCCACTACCAGATGCACCTATTAGAAGAATGATCTTCTCTTGGGCTCCCTTCTTGCATTTACCCAAGACCACCCGAGGTATTCCCAGCTTCTCATCCAACTCTATTAACTTCAGGTCATGAAGTTTGTCATTAGTACCATCACACACAGGTGAAGCAGGTTCACCATCCTTCCTGGCTTTGTTGAAGCCTTCTTTGGACTGTCCACTACTTTTCTCACTGCTGTGATTAAACTTCTCACCCACCTCAGTGTCAACATAGCTCTTCAGGTCTGCCTCTGTGGCAGAATGTCTCGCTGAATATTCTTCATTAATTTTACTTTTGCTTTCAGAAGAGCACATGATTTGTTCATTCATTTGCAAAGTTTCATTTTCAATATTATTATTGCTATTTTTGTGAGCTTTGGTGTTCTGTTGATTTCTACATGAATTAGTTTTCTCTGCCTCTCTACTATTGTTTTCTACACCTGTATTTTGTTTTTCAGAATGTATATTTAATTGCTTTGGTCTTTCTCCAGCAACTTCAGCTTGTACATTTGTTCCCCTCTGTTGCTCACTTGCCAACTGAGGAAAGTTTCTGTCCTCAGAGATATTTACCTTGCCTTGGTGATGGTTGTCTAATGGATTATTTCCATGAGTTATGTGATTTGTAGGAAGATTAGATGATTTGCATGATCCATCAGGATTTGAATTCAACTTTCCTAGCTCATCACTTTCATGTTTTGGATCCATCTTGGTTATTAAATCATCCTATAGGCTGCTTGTGGGAGTTGTCTACTAGTACTGAAGCCAGCATCAAAGAGGCATCTGAAAATACAATAAGAACATGTTAAATCATAGAATGAGATATATATATTTATAAATACAGTGGACCCCCGAGTTTCGATCACCTCGGAAATCGTACAATTATGTAAGTACAGTGGTACCTCGGTTAACGATGGTCCCCAAACTCGCCCTTTTATGTAAGTTTATTTTTTAAATGCTTTTGTAAGTGTTTTTTTGGGGGGTCTGAAATGGACTAACCTACTTGACATTATTCCTTAAGGGAGTAAATTCGTTCGGTAATGGCACTTGAGCAGCCTTCTGGAATGAATTATGACCGAAACTCGGGGTCCACTGTATATATTACTAAATTTAAAAAGAGAAACTTTAGCTTTTCAATTTGGGTCACCCTGTCTCTGTTCATTAGTTACGTTCCCAGGCTTTACAAATGAATTCCATTTTGATTTTTTATTCACACCAAAAACTAGAAGATTTACTGTTACACAATAATGTAATAATTGTATAAATAATATCAGCACATTAGTGAATGCATATTAGACCCACCAGTTGACGTGTATTGGACACGTGATGTGATTTATTTACTCTTGAACATCGGCAAAAACTCAAACATTTCCGTTACTTTCAGCTGAATTTAAAGCTACAGTCAACCCTCCGTTTTCGTGTTTAATCCGTTCCAGAGGGATCGACTAAAACTGAAATCGATGAAAACTGAAACCATTTTCCCCATAAGAAATAACGTAAATTCAATTAATCCGTTTCAGACACCCAGGAGTATTAACAAAAAATAATTTTTTAGAGATTAAATATAGATTTACATACAGAAAAGAATGACAAATAAATATAAAGCACTAATAACATGTACAAATGAACATTTAACATCACACTTACCTTTACTGGCGACTTGTTGGTGTATGGAAGACGGAGAAGAGAGGGAGGAGAGTTTATTGTTGGGAGGCAGGACAAAATGCTTCATTGTGACACTAATATCAGCTCTACGGCTTATTTATCTATCACAATTCATCTAATATGACGTAATAAACAATATTAATGACAGAAACATGATATATACTCTAGAATGAATAAAATATGTCATTATGTATGAGAGGACTGGCAGTAGTGTTATTGTTGTTGGGTTTATAAGGGCCACTGACCATAAGCCGTACATATAGTGGTGGTGGTGGGCCTGGCAGCAGAAGCCACCACCACAATCTACGTAATTTATAAATAAGAAATATTTACACTTTAATTTATAAATAAGAAATATTCATACTTATATAAATAAGAAATATTACACTTACTTGGAGATGGTGGCAGGGCGGTGGTCTCAGTGCCCCTATATTCCTCAAAACAATGTAAGAGTTAAGTTTCGTGTCGTCATTCTATCGCTTAATCGCCTAACTTACTTGCTACACTGTTAATACTACACTTTATCGCTGGCTGGTGATATAGCCTTTATCGACTCCACTTTGATACTTTGCTACGATTTCTTTCTTTAATTCTATGGTGCTCCTCACTTTCTTTACCAAAGAACTGGCACTAGGAGCTTTCTTTGGGCCCATGGTGGTTTATTTAGCAGTCACACACAATATAATCAAGGGCCAAAAACAATGGATTGTTAAGAAATGTTTTGTATTAACTCGCAGGATAATGTTCACTCAACCAGAAACAATGCTACACTGCCTGAGAATGTGCATGGGAGGCGGGCTTGGGGGCTTTGTACGTGCGCTGGGCACTGGACAGGTTCCGTACCATGAACGAAAATGGAGCCAATCACTGAAAACGGAGGTAATATTTCCACGAAAAAAGTGCCCGAAAACTGAAATCACCAAAAACGGAAATACACGAAAACGGAGGGTTGGCTGTACTCAAATAGTTACAATCACACCGACAGGTGAATATTTTCACCTGCCTTATGACTTTGTCACAGTGTGACTTTGTAAATGGTCCAAGTCGGACCGAAACGTCGTCGTAAGCTCCTCTCTTTATATATGTGCGGGTTGTGTGTGTACTGCCTTGGTCATTTACTATTGTCTAGAAATATATACAAAGTATTTATAGGTCTCAGCAATGTTTTAGACATGCTGGAGTATACAGTGGACCCCTGAGGTTCGGTCAGTCTGAGTATCGGTCAGTTCGAGTTTCGATTGCTTTTTTCGGTCCAATTTTTCCCTGCCAACCGGTCATTTCCCCAACTATCGGTATGGGTACCAGACCTGTCCGCCTGCCCGCGCTTGCGCACCTCGCCACGCAGGCATCATGAGCCCAGTCTAGCTTTGTTTACCATTGAGAGAACATTACCCAGCACGTTCATTCAAACATTTCACAATAAATTTATTGTGTTTATTGCTGGTTTAGTGATTGTCACTGTGAAATAAGTCACCATGGGTCCAAAGAAGCTTCCTAGTGGCATCCCTGTGGTAAAGAAAGTGAGGAACACCATCAAACTGAAGAAGGAGATAGTAGAAAAATATGAGGAGGAGGAAGATAGACTGGAGGTGCCTTCTTCAGAGATTAAGGAAATTTGTTCAATGTGGAATGAGGTGCAAAGTTTCGTTGAACAATTTCACCTGAGCAAGCTGAAATAAGCCATCTCTGCAACAAGTTCAGTGACAGAGCCATATTGCACTTCAGGAACATGTTAACCCTTTCGGGGTGGGTGCCGTACTAGTACGTTTTACGAGCAGGGGTTGGAGCCGTACTAGTACGCGTAAATTCTAGCGGCTTCAAATTAAGCGGGAAAGAGCTGGTAGGCCTAGGGATGAGAGAATGGGTCTGCGCGGTCAGTGTGCTCAGTAGGAAAAAAATCGGGCACCTAGTGGTGCATTGTGGGAACACCATTTCAGTACACCTTCACCATGCCTCGCAGCAGGAAACACCTTACTTCTCGGCGAATTGGGACACTTTTATTCATCAGTGACAGTTCTAACAGTGATGGGGGTGTCAGTGAAGATGACTTTCAAGGTTTTGAGGTGGTTGTGACCGAAACTAGTGACCATTATACTGGTATAAGTGAGGAAAACCCAGACGACCCACAGCCGTCCACCTCTGGTGCTGTGGCGTCTTGTTCACGGCCAGTTGTACCAGAACGAAGGCGGAAACTCCTATTTACTCATATCCCGGACTCAGATGTGAGCAATGGTGATGATACTGATAGTGACTATGAACTCCAAGCCCTTCGAAATAGTTCCAGTAGCGCGAGTGAAGGGGAATATTCACCAGTGAAGCGTCAGTATATACGACGGTATATGCGCTCTGGTAGTGTGCCATATGTTCTTCCAAGGGTTAGGAGTACATCCCATGGGCGTACAACAGGAAGTGATAGTGAAAATTATGATAGCGTTGCAATTGGTATGAGAAATGTGCATGCAACTGGTAGTGGTGGTGCCGCGCACGAGGCACCAGCAGTGGACCATGCTGGCACCCACGCCGCTGAGTCAGCTCAGTTACAACGAAGGCAACCCCCACAACAACCTGTAAATATCCAGTACCCACCAGCAGACCGCACCTGGGATTGGCAGGAAGCTGCAAATTTTATTCCCAATCCCCATCAGTTTGATGAAAGTCACAGTGGATTACGCCCATCTTGTCCACTTGGGAACAATGCCACTGAACTGGAATGTTTCCAGTTATTCTTTAACGAACCCCTGATAGACATTATTATCAGGGAAAGCAACAGATACTTCAATTACACAATGGCAAACACGATTCTTTCACCAAAATCACGTCTACACCAGTGGAAGGAGACAACTGTGGCAGAGATGTATCTTTTCTTTGCCACAATAATGCTTATGCCAATCAATCTGTCAACAGACAGATTGATTGCAACACCAGCTTTCAGTGATATTATACCAGTGAATTGATTTGTGCTACTTCTACGCATGTTACATTTCTCAGACAAAACCAGGCCTGACAGAACCGACAGGTTATATAAGATTAGGAATGTGTTTCTGTATCTGAAAGAGAAATTCAATATGTATTTTTATCCCTTCAGGAAGCTTGTTATTGACGAGTCACTGATTCTGTTCAAAGGTAGACTGTCATTCAAGCAGTATATACCAAGCAAGAGGAAACGCTTTGGTATAAACTTGTTTGTGCTTTGTGATTGCTACAGTGGTCTTGTATTGGATATTATTGTGTACACTGAAAGATACCAGGAAGTTACTGGGTATCTCTGGTGATGTGGTTAGAACAATGATGGAACCATATCTTGGCAAGGGGCATATATTATATACTGATAACTGGTACACAAGCCCCTTCCTCAGTGATTTTTTGCGAGTGAACTTGACAGATGTGTGCGGTACAGTGCGTGCAAATCATAAGCATATGCCTAGGTTCAATGCAGGCACTCGTAGAGGTGAGGTGCAGGCGTTTGCTGCCAATGATATCATGGCATTTCGGTGGCATGACAAACGAGATGTCACACTGTTGTCATCAATTCACCCTAATGAAATGGCAGACAGTGGCAAGGTGAATAGAGACCGATGAACCCATTCTAAAACCTGCAGCTGTGATGGACTACACTCTCAATATGCGTTCAGTGGACAAATGTGACATGCAGATTGGGTTTGCTGATTGTGTTAGAAAGAGTTATAAGTGGTACATAAAACTCTTTTCACATTCTGACATTTCCATGCTCAATGCTTATAATGTTTATAAGTTGAAGACCACAAACAAACCACCATATGGCGAATTTTGTTTGTCTGTTATCAGGTAAATAATCACCAAGTACCAAGAAACACCACCTGCAATAGAAAACCGCCCACGAAATTACCAACAACTACCCTCTCGTCTGAGGCTTGGTGGTGAACACTTCCTAACAAAACTGCCTGCTACTGCTTGCAAGAAAAAGGCTCAGAAGAGGTGTTATGTCTGTGCACATACAAAAAGACGCCCATAGCAACGCAAAGACACTCGTTATATGTGTGTGGAATGTGAAACACCACTGTGCATGGAACCATGTTTCAGAGACTTCCACAGGCTGCAGAACTTCTAGAAACATGTTCAGTGACTCAATATGTGTATATATATATGATTGAACAATAGTTATAAACATAATTTTACATTGTACATTGCTGTAAATATGTTTTGTAAACAAACTAGTGATAACAAACTTTATGGCATTATTTTATAAGAAATAGCAAGTGAATATTAGAAAAACAGCACTTATATTGGTCTCACAGTCCATAAAAGTTATTTGAAAAAAAAATCCATAAGAAAACTTAAAAAAAAAAAAAAAAAAAAACTATTACCGGCCAACCGCAAGTCGCCGATGTTGCTGTCATCGGTTCATTTTGGGTCAACTTGAAGCCTCCATATCTCCGTAAGTATTGATCGCAAAAATTTTTTGTTTAGCTATTTAGATTCAGAAAAAAAACTATCATTTCATAAGATAAAATAATTTTTTTTTTCTGAATATTTTTCGACCCCAGGAACACGTTTCCGAGAAGGCCTGTCGACCCCCAAAGAGTTAAAGAGGCGTCAGAAACAGAGGACTTTTGACAGTTATTTTGTGCGACAGGAGTCTAGTGACTCTCAAGCTGGTCCTAGTGGCATTAAAAGACAAAGAAGGGAAGTAACCCCAGAGAGGGACTTGTTACCTCAAGTCCTTTTGGAGGGGGAATCCCCTTCCAAACACTAAGCCCTTCCCCTGTCCTCCTCAATATCTTCCAGATGCCAGCAAGTCTCTTCAATAAAGGTAAGTAAATGTTATTTTAAATGTTTAATTATAAATTTATTACTTTACTATATATATTTATAATTGTTTTGTGTATGTAAAAGTATAGTTAATCTTTACAAAATTAATTTTTTGTAAATATTTTTGGGTGTCTGGAACGGATTAATTGTATTTACATTATTTCTTATGGGAAATAAGGGTTCGACTTTTGAACAGTTCGAGTTAAGGTCTTGCTCCTGGAACGGATTATGACCGAACCTCGGGGGTCCACTGTATATGAAACTTCTTAAAGCATGGTGTTGATGACGAGTCACTAAACTGCTGACAGGGTAAACAGTGGAGTGACACTTGATGATAAAGCACTGCTGCAGGGAACCCTGGCTTTATTTGTTTTCACTGTTACACACAAACATGTCAGTCTGTCTGTCTAGCTCTCGCTTATCTGCCTGTCTAGCTCTCGCTTATCTGCCTGTCTAGCTCTCGCTTATCTGCCTGTCTAGCTCTCGCTTATCTGCCTGTCTAGCTCTCGCTTATCTGCCTGTCTAGCTCTCGCTTATCTGCCTGTCTAGCTCTCGCTTATCTGCCTGTCTAGCTCTCGCTTATCTGCCTGTCTAGCTCTCGCTTATCTGCCTGTCTAGCTCTCGCTTATCTGCCTGTCTAGCTCTCGCATATCTGCCTGTCTAGCTCTCGCTTATCTGCCTGTCTAGCTCTTGCTTATCTGCCTGTCTAGCTCTTGCTTATCTGCTTGTCTAGCTCTGCTTATCTGCCTGTCTAGCTCTGCTTATCTGCCTGTCTAGCTCTGCTTATCTGCCTGTCTAGCTCTGCTTATCTGTCTGTCTAGCTCTGCTTATCTGTCTGTCTTGCTCTGTTTATCTGTCTTTCTGTCTGCCTGTGTGTCTGTCTTTCCATCTGCTTGTCTCTCTGTCTCGGGGAGCAGCTCGTAAACCAACAAGTTTACGAGCCGCTCCCTGATTCCTGAGCAAGTGAAAATGCATATTACTTGCGTCTTGTTCTTTTTATTTTCTCTATTGTCCATGGGGAAGTGGAAAAGAATCTTTCCTCCGTAAGCAATGCGTGTCATATGAGGCGACTAAGATGCCGGGAGCAATGGGCTAGTAACCCCTTCTCCTGTACAAATCTACTAAAAACGAGAAGAAGAAAAACTTTATAAAACTGGGTTGTCTGAATGTGCGTGGATGTAGTGCGGATGATAAGAAAGAGATGATTGCCGATGTTATGAATGAAAAGAAGTTGGATGTCCTGGCCCTAAGCGAAACAAAGCTGAAGGGGGTAGGCGAGTTTCAGTGAGGAGAAATAAATGGGATTAAGTCAGGAGTATCTGAGAGAGTTAGAGCTAAGGAAGGGGTAGCAATAATGTTGAAGGATCAGTTATGGAAGGAAAAGAGGGAATATGAATGTGTAAATTCAAGGATTATGTGGATTAAAATAAGGTTCGGATGCGAAAAGTGGGTCATAATAAGCGTGTATGCACCTGGAGAGGAGAGGAGTGTAGAGGAGAGAGAGAGATTTTGGGAGATGTTAAGCGAATGTATAGGAACTTTTGAACCAAATGAGAGAGTAATTGTGGTAGGGGACCTAAATGCTAAAGTGGGAGAAACATGCAGAGAGGGTGTAGTAGGTAAGTTTGGGGTGCCAGGTGTAAATGATAATGGAAGCCCTTTGATTGAACTTTGTATAGAAAGGGGTTTAGTTATAGGTAATACATATTTTAAGAAAAAGAGGATAAATAAGTATACAAGATATGATGTAGGGCGTAATGACAGTAGTTTGTTGGACTATGTATTGGTAGATAAAAGACTGTTGAGTAGACTTCAGGATGTACATGTTTATAGAGGGGCGACAGATATATCAGATCACTTTTTAGTTATAGCTACAGTGGGAGTAAAAGGTAGATGGGATACAAGGAAAATAGAATCAGTAAGTAAGAGAGAGGTGAAGGTTTATAAACTAAAAGAGGAGGCAGTTAGGGTAAGATATAAACAACTATTGGAGGATAGATGGGCTAGTGAGAGTGTAGGCAATGGGGTCGAAAATGTATGGGGTAGATTTAAAAATGTAGTGTTAGAGTGTTCAGCAGAAGTTTGTGGTTACAGGCGAGTGGGTGCGGAGGGAAGAGGAGCGATTGGTGGAATGATGATGTAAAGAGAGTAGTAAGGAGAAAAGTTAGCATATGAGAGGTTTTTACAAAGTAGAAGTGATGCAAGGAGGGAAGAGTATATGGAGAGAAAAAGAGAGGTTAAAAGAGTGGTGAAGCAATGTAAAAGAGAGCAGATGAGAGAGTGGGTGAGATGTTATCAGCAAATTTTGTTGAAAATAAGAAAAGTTTTGGAATGAGATTAATAAGTTGAGGAAGCCTAGAGAACAAATGGTTTTGACAGTTAAAAATAGGAGAGGAGAGTTATTAAATGGAGAGTTAGAGGTATCGGGAAGATGGAGAGAATATTTTGAGGAGTTGTTAAATGTTGATGAAGACAGGGAAGCTGTGATTTCGTGTGTAGGGCAAGGAGGAATAACATCTTGTAGGAGTGTGGAAGAGCCAGTTGTGGGTGTAGGGAAGTTCGTGAGGCAGTGGGTAGAATGAAAGGGGTAAGGCAGCTGGGATTGATGGGATAAAGATAGAAATGTTAAAAGCAGGTGGGGATATAGTTTTGGAGTGGTTGGTGCTATTATTTAATAAATGTATGGAAGAGGGTAAGGTACCTAGGGATTGGCAGAGAGCGTGTATTGTTCCTTTGTATAAGGCAAAGGGGACAAAAAAGAGTGCAAAAATTATAGGGGAATAAGTCTGTTGAGTGTACCTGGTAAAGTGTATGGTAGAGTTATTATTGAAAGAATTAAGAGTAAGACAGAAAGCAGGATAGCAGATGAACCAGGGGCTTTAGGAAAGGTAGGGGTGTGTAGACCAAGTGTTTACAGTGAAACATATAGGTGAACAGTATTTGGATAAGGGTAAAGATGTTTTTGTGGCATTTATGGATTTGGAAAAGGCGTATGATAGGGTAGATAGGGGGGCAATGTGGCAGATGTTGCAGGTGTATGGAATAGGAGGAAGGTTGCTGAAAGCAGTGAAGAGTTTTTATGAGGATAGTGAGGCTCAGGTTAGAGTGTGTAGGAGGGAAGGGACTATTTCCCAGTAAAAGTGGGCCTTAGACAAGGATGTGTGATGTCACCGTGGTTGTTCAATATATTTATAGATGGGGTTGTAAGAGAAGTGAATGCGAGGGTCTTGGCAAGAGGTGTTGGGCTAAAAGATAAAGAAGCAAATACAAAGTGGGAGTTGTCACAGTTGCTTTTTGCTGATGACACTGTGCTTTTGGGAGATTCTGAAGAGAAGTTGCAGAGGTTGGTGGATGAATTTGGTAGGGTGTGTAAAAGAAGAAAATTGAAAGTGAATATAGGAAAGAGTAAGGTGATGAGGATAACAAAAGAATAGGTGACGAAAGATTGATATCAGATTGGAGGGAGAGAGTATGGAGGAGGTGAATGTATTCAGATATTTGGGAGTGGACATGTCGGCGGATGGGTCTATGAAGGATGAGGTGAATCATAGAATTGATGAGGGGAAAAGGGTTAGTGGAGCACTGGAGTCTGTGGAGACAAAGAACCTTGTCCATGGAAGTAAAGAGGGGAATGTATGAGAGTATAGTTATACCAACGCTCTTATATGGGTGTGAAGCATGGGTGATGAATGTTGCAACGAGGAGAAGGCTGGAGGCAGTGGAGATGTCATGTCTGAGGTCAATGTGTGGTGTGAATATAATGCAGAGAATTCGGAGATTGGAAATTAGAGGAGGTGCGGATTACCAAAACGATTGTTCAGAGAGCTGAGGAGGGGTTGTTGAGGTGGTTTGGACATGTAGAGAGAATGGAACGAGACAGAGTGACTTCGAGAGTGATAAATCTGTAGTGGAGGGAAGGCGGGGTAGGGGTCGGCCTAGGAAAGGTTGGAGGGAGGGGTAAGGAAGTTTGTGTGCGAGGGCTTGGACTTCCAGCAAGCATGTGTGAGCGTATTTGATAGGAGTGAATGGAGGCATATGGTTTTTAATACTTGACGTGCTGTTGGAGTGTGAGCAAAGTAACATTTATGAAGGGATTCAGGGAAACCGGCAGGCCGGACTTGAGTTCTGGAGATGGGAAGTACAGTGCCGGCACTCTGAAGGAGGGGTGTTAATGTTGCAGTTTTATAACTGTAGTGTAAAGCACCCCTCTGGCAAGACAGTGATGGAGTGAATGATGATGAAAGTTTTTCTTTTTCGGGCCACCCTGCCTTGGTGGGAATCGGCCGATGTGTTAATAAAAAAAAAAATAAAAAAATGTTTATTATGCCTTATATCTACAAGCACTGTATAGCACTTTTACCTGGATTTTTTGGGTTATCCTAGGTAACTTACACTATGTATAATAACTGTACTTTTGTGTACCTGTGAGAGACAGACAGATACAGAGACAGTACTGCTGCAGGGAACCCTGGCTACGTATATTTGTTTTCACTGTTACACACAAACATGTATGTCTGTCTGTCTAACTATCTATCAATCTGTGTCTATCTGTCTAGCTCTGCTTATCTTTCTGTCTGCCTGTGTGTGTCTGTCTGCCTGTGTCTGTGTCTTTCTGTCTGCTTGTCTCTCAGTCTCAGAGAGCGGCTCATAAACCAATAGGTATTACACACGATGCAGAAGTGACAGTCATGCTTATTATGTCATATCTACAAGCACTGTATAGCACTTTGCCTGGAATTTTTGGGTTATCCTAGGTAATTTATACTATGTGTAATAACTGTACAGTGGACCCTCGGTTTTTGTTCACCTCCAAACTCGAACAATTATGTAAGTGTATTTTCGTAAGTGCTTTTGTAAGTGTATTTTTGGGGGTCTGAAATGACTAATCTAATTTACATTTGTCCTTATGGGAACAAATTCGTTCGGTAACGGCACTCAAACAGCATTCTGGAAAGAATTTTCAACGAAAACCGAGGGTCCACTGTACTTGTGTACATGTGAGAGAGAGAGAGAGATACAGATATAGATTACCAGGAGTTTACCTAGAGAGGGTTTCGGGGGTCAACGCCCCCACGGCTCGGCCTGAGACCAGGCCTCATGGTGGATCAGGGTCTGATCAACCAGGCTGTTACTGCTGGCAGCACGCACACTGACGTACGAACCACAGCCTGGTTGGTCAGGTACTGACTTTAGGTGCCTGTCCAGTGCCTTCTTGAAGACAGCCAGGGGTCTATTGGTAATCCCTCTTATGTATGCTGGGAGGCAGTTGAACAGTCTTGGGCCCTGGACACTTATTGTGTTGTCTCTCAATGTACTCGTGGCACCCCTGCTTCTCATTGGGGGAATGTTGAATCTCCTGCCGAGTCTTTTGCTTTCATAGGGAGTGATTTTCGAGTGCAGGTTTGGTACCAATCCCTCCAGGACCTTCCAAGTGTATATTGTCATGTATCTCTCGCCTGCATTCCAGGGAATACAGATCAAGGACCATCAACCGTTCCCAGTAATTTAAGTGCCTTATCGTGCTTATGTGTGACATGAAAGTTCTTTGTACGCCTCCAGGTCTGCAATGAATCCAGCCTTGAAGGGGGCCGTTAGTGTACAGCAGTATTCCAGCCTAGAGAGAACAAGTGATTTGAAGATAATCATCATGGGCTTGGCATTCCTAGCAGATGAAGTAGATATATTGTTGTAGTCTTTCAAGGCGAGATCCTCTGACATTATCACTCCCAGGTCCTTCACATTTCTTTTTCGCTCTATTGTATGGTTAGAATTTGTCGTATACCATAACACATTTTTAATTTCCTCAAGTTTTCCATATCTGAGTAGTTTAAATTTCTGTCATGGCAATCCGGGTGTCATCCGCAAAGGAGGACACGGAGCTATGGCTTACATCTCTTTCTATGTCAGATATGAGGATGAGGAATAGAATGGGAGCTAGTACTGTGCCTTGTGGAACAGAGCTTTTCACCATGGCTGCCTGGGACTTTACTCTGTTTACAATTACTCTAGTGTTCTATTTGTCAGGAAGTTATTGATCCATCTACCAACTTTTCCTGTTATTCGTTTATCACGCATTTTGTGTGCTATTACACCATGGTCACACTTGTCGAAAGCTTTTGCAAAGTCTGTGTATACTACATCTGCATTTTGTTTATCCTCAACAGCATCCAGGACCTTATCAAAGTGGTCCAGTAGCTGGGACAGGCAGAAGCGACCTGCTCTAAACCCGTGTTGCCCTGGGTTGTATAGTTGATGGGTATCTAGGTGGGTGGCGATCTTGCTTCTTAGAACCCCCTCAAAGATTTTTATATGGGATGTTAGTGCTATCAATCTGTAGTTCTTTGCAACTGCTTTACTGCCACCTTTGTGGAGTGGGGCTATGTCTGTTGTTTTTAGGGTGTGTGGGATGATCCCCGTGTCCATGCTCCCCCTCCATAGTATGCTGAAGGCACACAATAGGGGCTTCTTGCAATTCTTGATGAACATGGAGTGCATGGGACAGAGTGCATGGGCATGTCATTTATTGCCTTTTCAAAGTCTTGTGAAGTTAGGATAATATCCGAGATTTTCGAGATGACCAAATTTTGGGTTTCATCCATAAAGAATTCATTTGGATTATCGACCCATAGTCTGGGCAGCGACTCACTGAACACCGAGTCGTATTGGGATTTTAATATCTCACTTATTTCTTGGCTGTCATCTGTGAATGTCCCATCCCGCCTAAGTAGGGGCCCAATACTGATGTTGTTTTTTCCTTAGATTTGGCATAAGAGAGAAGTATTTTGGGTTTTTTTCAATTTCCTTTATGGCTTTTAGTTCTTCCTAGATTCTTGTCTCC
>WNWK01033682.1:0-20980 GCA_009830355.1 Cherax destructor | reverse complement strand
TACCCCCAAACCTGGATTTCCCCTACAAATAATCCATGATTTATAGTGTGGGGGGCCCCCAAATTGTTCAACTCCCCCCAGCAAAAAAGGGGGATTACCAAAAAACCCCCCTGGCTTTTCTTCAAGCAGGCACTGGACAGGCACCAAAAAATCGGTCCTGCCCACCCGGGGCTGTGGTTGGTACGTTGGACGGGTGCGGCCAGCAGTAACAGCCTGGTTGATCAGGCTCGGGCCCAAACATGAGGCCTGGTCACGGCCCCCGGGCCCGCAGGGCTTTACCCAAATTCTCTCAGGTAAACTCCGGGTATCTATGGACTGGGGGTTAGAAAAGTCCAGGGTGTGGGGGCGGGGGTTTCTTCAGAGGAGTGGGGCTGTGAAGGAAGGGGGGGTGTAGATGGAAAAGAGAGGGGGGAAAAACCCAAAAGGGGGGAGTGGTGTCCATCCGTTCCAGACTCTGCAATAAATTCTGCTATAGTTTTATTTTGGGAAAGGACAAAATGAAAAGAATTGGGACTACATTATAAATGGAAGGGAGTGATTAATTCGGGAGACTATAGACTTTTCTAAAGTAGAGGGCGGGGAGATGGAAAAAAACCCTTCGAAGGGGTTTTGGGGGGGGACAGGAGGGGGAAGTGGCCGGGGAAAAGGGGACAGTCGGGAAAGGGGGCAGGGGGGACAGGGGTTTGAAAATTGTATGAGGAGAATGAACCTCCAAAAATTACAGAAATAGTGGACAAAAGAACCGGTAAAAAAGGGATTTTGCGGACTTTAAAGAAAAGGGGGGCCTGAGACTTGGGTGGGGGGTGAGGGGGGGGCCGGGGAACTGTCAGTGAGTAGAGGAAGGGGGAGTGGACAGTAGGGGAATCCGAGGTAGGGACCTAGGAGCCAAGAACAGCAAAAGGATTCAAGACAGGGGTGACGGAGGATGTTGTAACCACAGAGGAGGTCGAAAGTTGGGACCCCAGAGTGGGGCGACGTTTAGCAATGCGAGAATAGGAAATACAGGAAGTCTCCCTTGAAGGCGTAGGTGAGAGAAGCCTTCCGCCTCTTTGAGATAGCAGTTTCCCGCTCATTCAGGTAAACCTGACAATGGTGAGAGTACGATGGATGTGACTCATGACAGTTAAGGCAAGAGGTAGGTAGAGTACAAGAAGGACTGGCATGGTCGACGGCACCACAGACTGGGCATTCGGCCATGGACCTGCAATATTTCGCTGGATGACCAAACGCCAGCAGTTTCTACACTGTTGTGGTGTAGGGGTCACCTTCGAACTTGTAACGTTGACCTGCAATGGACCGAAGGTGGGAGTTCACAGCAGTTAAACGTTAACGCAGCTATATTGCAAGGATAACGTCTTCGCTATTGGCAGGGAGGACAAAGTGTCAACCTTAAGGATAGGGAGTTCTTGGAGCTCAAGCTGCTCCAAATGTCATCACTACATGTCTGGAAATTCCGTTGGACAATGGTGTGGGTAAAATGACAGTACCACTACAAGAATTAAGAGAATGATGCTTGTCAATGGTGATGGGGAATAGTATCAATGGTCGTAAGGAGAAAGATCGCAGCTTGGCCAGTATTCTGGACCGTGATGATGAGTGCCGCTCTTGAAGCGTGAAATGAGATATCTTTTCCTACATGGCATGGAGAGCTTTACCAATACTATGATCGGAAAGATAGGTATTAGGAGAGGTCGGTCGTAGAGTAAAAAACTTTGTCCATTGAGTAGTGTGAAACAGAGCATTTAAGGAGAGTGCATGACGAGCTGGTCATTTCTGAGATGAATGAACAGGAAGTGTCGAGTGTCATGTAAAGGGTCTGTCGTTGGATGAGGGACCAGAGCGGTCGGCGTGTGACAGGCGGGCAATTTGAAAATTGCTGCACGTTAAGGAAGCGGAATCAAGGTCAGAGAATAGCTAAGGTCAGACGTATCGAAAAGGCCGTCGGATCCCGGTACCTGAAGCAGGTGACGAACCGGCACCAGCAAGAGGTACAGGGGTATTAGGGTTGTCCGAAGAGTTGTCCATTAACGAGATAGGGTCAGAACTAGGTGCGGTATCAAGGGGCCTGGGGGTAGGTTCACAGATTAGGGCATCCATGGTTAGGTTACTTTCTTTTTGTTTTTAAGAAAAAAAAAGAAAGAAAAGAAAATCAAAATAAAAAAAAGGGGGAACGTGGAGGAATAGCTCCTAGGAGGAATGAAAGGGGCGTAAATCCTCCTCGCCCAAGAGGACCTCAACACCGCAAGTAGTGCAGATGCTGCATGGAACCCTTGCCATACCCTACCCTTCATGCCAGTAAACCAGCAATCCAGGATAGCAACCTCACATCCACAAAGCATACCGCCTTCGGCCACCACCCCCGGAATCCGAAAGGTGGCCTCCAGAGATACACCCGTCGCCCGAAAGATACCCAAGGCCACCCCGGGAGACCGGAGAGGATGGGACATCCCCAGGCGATCCAGATTCCCGGCAAACTACACAACCACCAAGAACCTCAACGGAATGGGATTGGACCACGATACCCTTCCCCTACCTAGGAACTAGAATGCCTGTGGAGAAGCTCCCAGGGTAAAATAGGGAAGGAAATAAGGGAGGGATGAGGAGGAGGAGGAGGAGGAAAGGGAAAAGGGAAGATGGGAAAGGGGAGGGGGGATTGGGGGGTAATTAGGTTCGGTCTGAGGAAGAAGACCGACTCCATAGGGTTCAAGGTCACCTACAATTTACACATCATGACTAGGAGTGACAAAAGTTGCATACCATCATGATTACCAGATTGTGAGTTTCCAATTCTTTGTGCCTAGCATTATAATCTCCAATAATAAGAGTAGGTTCAAACTGAGCACAAGTTGGGAGCTCCATATAATTAAACTTATCAGCAGGAGCATACAAGTTAAATATGTTGAGAGCAGAGTTCCCAATATAAATCCTAACACCGTGGTATTGAAGCCCCTCCGTTTTCTTATTGGCAAAAAGTTGATGGGTAAGTGATTTTTTAATATTTTTTTTAATGTATAATCAGTAGATTTGAGGTTATTTGTAACGAAAGAAGGAAAATTAGGTGAGTTTTCAGGGAC
This sequence comes from Cherax destructor, assembly GCA_009830355.1. NCBI lineage: Eukaryota > Metazoa > Arthropoda > Malacostraca > Decapoda > Parastacidae > Cherax > Cherax destructor. The sequence continues at coordinate 17,906 of WNWK01033682.1, read as the reverse complement.
TCTACACTCTTATAGACACACAGCATTAATGGCATGGCATGAAATATATCTAGAAAAGTTCCCGAAGGGCAAGTCTTGAAGTGGGGACAGGAGTGTGTGCAGGTGTGAAGAACACAAGGAGCAGGCAGCACTAGCAGGCAGTCGTCCAGTGAAGGTTTTGATGCAGCAGGTAGGGTCACAGGAGAGGGCAGCAGGTAAGGTCACAAGAGAGGGGAGCAGGCAGGGTCACAGAAGGCAACAGGCAGGGTCACAGGAGAAGGCAGCAGGCAGGATCACAGAAGGCAGCAGGCAGAGTTACAAGAGAGGGCATCAACCAGGGTCATAGGAGATGGCAGCAGGCAGGGTCACAGGAAAGGGCAGCAGGCAGGGTCACAGGAAAGGGCAGCAGGCAAGGTCACAGAAGGCAGCAGACAGGGTCACAGGAAAGTGCAGCAGGCAGGGTCACAGGAAAGTGCAGCAGGCAGGGTCACAAGAGAGGGCAGCACACAATGGGGATGATGAGTAGTTAATTAAGATGGGTTTGAAGTAGAGGAGGCTTTGCCGAATTTCTTGAAGGATGATCTGGAGAGGTGAGACAGCTCAAACAAGGCTGGTCGTGTTGGTTTTGTGGTACTTGACGTATTCCTGGACTCATTTCGGTGAGAAGAGGAATGGTGTACAGAGGCAAATTTAACTATGCTTTCACACAGCCTAGTGTACACTTTCCTGCAGAGTATGAACTGCTGTATGATGGATAGGTGTAGAAACAAGGTTGTCCCATTCCAGTCCTCTGGTATAGACCCAACCTCTTCCTCTTCCTCAGAAAAATCTGTTGGTTGAGCTTCTGTGGTAACAGAGGCGGTGACTGACAGCGAAGAAAGTTGGGACTGATGATGGCAGTGGCTGGGCGGGTGTAGTGCAGTCATTTGGTGATGGCTTGACGGCTGCCGGTGTATGAGAGGTGGTATTGGAGACTTGTAAGGGCATTGGTTGATTGCATAGATGAGCTCGTTTTAGTGATGGGCGGCTTCTCAGCAGCTGGAGTTGGTTGAAGAACAGCTGGCTCGGGCAGCAAGTTAACAGTGTTAGTGATGATCTTCAGAATGTTGGTAGAAAGTGAAGCTTGGTATGCTGTTGAGGCAAAATAGCTCATTGATTGTGGTGTTGAAGGATCTTGCGTTAGCTGCATTTTCAAGGTGTGCATACATCATGTAGTAAAGCACTCTGGAAGAAGCACCATCTGGAAGTGGAGAGTAGAAGTTGCTGAGTAGCTTGGAGAATCTTGGTAGTGTCGAGGATTCGCTCTGTAAACCTCGTCTTGTGCAGTCGTGGTAGCTCTTACTCTCATCATTGCAGTCTCCCTACGATCTTCGTTGGGAAGGGGAACCTCTACCTGTCTCCAAGTAATTCTACTCTTTCACGATGTCTCATCGTGTCAAGATAAAACCCAAAAGCTGTCGTAAACGATGCCTCGAAGCTTGCTCTTGCGGCTGCCCTAAAAAGCTGTCTGTGGGTAAAGTTCACCTTCATTGATGATGAGGAGGCTGAAGACCCTTGACGAACGTGGCTTTATCTCAATCTTTCCCTACTTAAGGGCTTTTAAAAGTTCAGTATTCTTGAAACGTTTTGACAAGATCATCACGGTCCTGTCCACCGAAGAACTTGTCTTCCATTGAAGAGCAGAATGACTGGGCCACGGTAGAAAGTATCATAAAGATATCCAATGCCTCATCAATGCTTAAAGTCACGTTTCTTGACACCAGTTTGGGCGCCAGAGCCCTGTCTGACGGTCTGGCTATCTCTTATTACATCAACCCAAGACAGATCGAGCCAGAACACTTCAAACAAATATCTCCTTGTTGGACTTGCTGTTCTTACAACCACTCCTCCACCGACTGCCACGTTAAGGATAAGAAGATTTGTTCCACTTGCGGAAATGACGGCCATGACTATCGAACCTGTACCTCCACTACTTCTGCTCCTACTTGCTTCAACTGTAAGAGTGACCATCACACACTAGCAGCAAAATGTCCTGTCCGAAAGGAGATCTTATGTAAGAAAATTAAAGAAGACGACCGTAAATTCCCCAACTTCTGCTGCTATAACAAAGCTTCAGACAGACACTAAGATCCTGCAAGCCACTCGACAGACGCCACCAACCACCACCACCTCCTTTTCACTACCAGACAGTGTTTCCACACAAATTTACTATTGCATGTTGTTTGCTCACATGCAAAACATAGCTGTCCCTGGCTCCTTCAACAAGACCATTAACAAACTCTTTTCAATGAACAAGATGCCAACTTTTATCTTCCCAGAATGTTCTCCCTTCAGAGGATATTCTGAAGTTCACACAAAAAATCGTCAACTTCACAGCACCTGACAACTTACAAGACTTGATCCTTGAAGAAGACAACTGTGCATTTCCAGAACCCACCAATGAGAGGACACTAGTTATTCCCACCAATGAGGAGCCACCATCGACTTCCACTACCACTTCAACTATTGACGAATCAGCTCCTTCACCTCCACTACACCCACCAAAAGCCAAGAGAACCAAGACAAAACCACCTGAAACTTCACCTCAAACTTCATCAATGCCTGAAGAAATGGAAGAAGACAGTAAAATTAGAACAACTGAACCTGTCACTTTATACACGAACAGTCCACTCAGCCAGTTGTTACATGCAACTGAAGCAGCCCATAACATACACCATAGAACTGTCAAGTACACTGTTGCTCCTGGTTGTGACCATCACACTGTAACTGCCCTACTTGAAGACCTAGATGCCGACTTCACCCACCTGGTCAAGATTACCTCTTATCAAAATCTGCATACAAACCACTTCAAACGGCAACCACGACTGGAAAATGGAACTAATATGGGCACAACTAAGAAGAAATATCACCCACCAATCCCGATGTAACTGCCACCTCTCTTCAACTCGAACGACCAATCTCCTCAAAGTTTTGCCTCCCTCTCCATCATGCCTTCCTGCCGATCTCCAGCCACCAATCACCTTCCAGATCAAGATATACCCACAGTTCAAGATGCAGCCTGTGCAGCTTGCTACTCGTGTCTTCTACATCTTTAGCCACTCCTGATTCTCCAGTATATCCCAAGAGCGCCCAGCTACTTACCTGGTTTACCTGGAGGGTATTCCAGAGATCAACGCCCTGCAGCCTGGTCCACAACCAGGCCTCCCAGTGGATCAGACCCTGATCAACCAGGCTGTTACTGCTGGCCGCAAGTAGTCCAACGTACGAACCACAGCCCGGCTGATCCGGGCTGTGGTTCTACGACAATGGACACTCCTTTCCAGCGTTATTCTTCGCCTGTCCCATCTTCCCTGCTCGCCCCAAAGGGGTCTTACCTAAATTCTCTCTTGATCGTGGTAGTGTGGGCCTGGAGCTTAGTGATGGAGGCATATGTTGGAGGTTTCGTGGAAACTGTCTTCTTCAGTTCTTACTTCCATCCTCAAGGGGCATTTTACTGCAATAGTATGATGGTTGCTCTTGCAGTTAAGACATACTGGAGGAGTAGTGGTGGTGCAAGTCTTAAAGTCGTGGCATTCACTACCCCAAACTGAGAAGGGTAAATAATTTTAATGTCAGGTGTAATGGGGAACCCATCACTTCAGTTTCCTCAGTAAAATATCTGGGAATCCCCTTTGACCCATGCATGTCAGGAGAATTGATAGGGAACAGTGTAGTAAAGAAAGTGAATGCCAGACTGAAGTTCCTCTACAGACAAGCATAGAGTCTACCTACTGAGGCTCATAGGATCCTATGTCTAGCTCTTATACAGTGCCATATAGATTACTCTTGCTCTTCATGGTACTCTTTCTTAACAAAAAAGCTGAAAGCTAGACTACAAATCAACCAGAACAAAATGGTGAGATTCATCCTGGACCTGGGTCCAAGAGTCACAAGTCCAAAATATCTTGCTGCCAAGTTTGTCAAGGCTGGGAACCAAAACACAGTAGTACTAGGGGAAGTGAACACAACTTTGTAGTACCCACAGTAGGTGGTCAAGCATCAATCACCTTTTATTGTACAGCAGTAAAGGAGTGGAACGGACTACCTTCACATGTCATAGCATGAGCCAGTTCAGAAAGAGAGCTAAAAGGTACCTAATGAATGAAGCTACAGAAAAGGAAGAGAGTGATTTCTTATACAGTGGACCCCCGGTTATCGTAATTAATCCGTTTCTGAGAGTGTGACTAAACCCGAATTTGAAGATTTCCGAATTCATTTTCCCCATAAGAAATAATGTAAATCCAATTAATCAGTTTCAGACACCCAAAAGTATTAAAAAATATTTTTTTACATTAAATATACATTTACCTACACAGAAAACAGTGAGACATGAAGAATAAAACAATAATAACATGACACTTACCTTTTTTGAAGACTTGTTGATGTATGGAAGACGGGAGGAGGGGAGAGGATGGCGTTACTATTGCTGGGAAGGGAAATCCCCTTCCATAAAGACTTCAGGTACCAAGTCCTTTTCTGGGGTTACTTCCCTTCTTTGTTTTTTAATGCCACTAGGACCAGCTTGAGAGTCACTGCACACCTGTGGCACTAAATATCTGTCCAGAGAGCTCTGTTTCTGGCGTCTCTTTAAAATTTCCCTAAAATGGGACACAAGATTGTCATTGAACATGTCGCAGACACGGCCTGTAACAGCTTTGTTAGGGTGATGTTCCTCCATAAATGTTTGCACCTCACTCCACTTTGCACAAATGTCCTTAATCTTTGAAGAAGGCACCTTCTTCCATCTCTCTTCCACCTCCTCTGAAGCAATTTCCTGAGCTGTGGTCTGTTGCTGTTCTAGATGAAGCACTTGCAGCTCTACAGTGGTTAGCTCTTCATTGTGGACCTCCACCAACTCTTCCACATCCTCACCACTCACATCCAACCCCATGGAATTCCCCAATGCCACAATACTTTCCACAACTGCCATAGGCTCTTCAGGGTCAACCCCAAACCCTTCAAAATCCCTCTCTTGGACACCTGGCCACAATGGTCTCCAAGCAGAGTTCAAAGTCCTGGAAGTCACTCCATCCCAACCCTTACCTATAAGGTTTATGCAATGGAGGATACTAAGTGATCTTTCCACTCTCTTAGGGTCAATGCAGTGTCTGAGGTCACATCAAAGCACCTTTGAAACATTGCTTTGGTGTACAGCTTTTTGAAGTTTGCAATGACCTGCTGGTCCATGAGCTGGATGAGGAGTGGTATTTGGGGGCAAGAACTTCATTGTGATGAAACAAAACTCCTCCACCATTTGGTCATCCAAGTCTGGAGGATGAGCAGGAGCATTGTCCATTACCATGAGGCACTTGAGTTCCAGTTTATTTTCCAGGAGGTATTTCTTCACACTGGGGCCAAACACTTCTTGAACCAATCAAGGAAAATTTCCCTCGTGACCCATGCCTTACTGTTAGCCTTCTACATCACACACAAATTAGCCTTGGTGACACTGTATTTCTTGAACACTCTGGGATTTTCGGAGTGATACACCAGTAAAGGCTTCACTTTGAAATCCCCACTAGCATTACCACACAACATGAGAGTTAGCCTGTCTTTCATAGGCTTGTGTCCTGGCAGTGCATTTTCCTCCTTCGTGATGTACATCCTCTTTGGCATTTTCTTCCAAAAGAGGCCGATTTCGTCACAATTGAACACTTGTTGGGGTTTGAATTGTTCAGGCTCTATGTACCCCTTGAATTCGTGCACAAATTTTTCAGCCGCACATTTGTCAGAACTTGCAGCCTCTCCATGCCTTACAACATTATATATGCCACTTCGCTTCTTGAAATTTTCGAACCAGCCTTTGCTGGCCTTGAATTCATCTACATCAACACTCGTTCCATAACTTTTCTTTACGAGATTGTCATGCAACTGCCTTGCCTTTTCACAAATTATTGACTGTGTAACACTATCTCCTGCTAACTCTTTGTCTGATCCACAAAAGCAACAGCTTCTCAACTTCTTCGATTGTTTGCGATCTCTTTTTCGTTAGCATATTCACCCCTTTCGCAACATCAGCTTCCTTGATTTCCTTTTTCTTCAACAAGATGGAAGTGATGGTTGAATGGGCCTTCTCATACATGGAGAGCTCCCCCACACACACTCCACTTCTATATTTTTCTATGATCTCCTTTACTTCTATTGTGTTTCTCACTTTCTTTACCACAGGGCTGGCACTAGGAGCTTTCTTTGGGCCCATGGTGGCTTATTTAGCAGTTGCAAGCACTAAAACAAATGAAATATTAAGAAATGTATCGTATGAAAGGCGCGAGGTGATCGTCACTCGCTGGTAAACAATGGCACACTGACGCTGAATGGTGTTTGTGTGCCCACGGTGGCTGGATTTCATACGACCGCCGAGTTTTAAGCTAAAGGACAAAATCAAGCCAATATTTTGCCGAAAAAAGTTGCCGATTTCCAAATTTGCCAATCTTCAAGGGAGACAATTTTCAAGGGTCCACTGTATATAGAGAAACTTTCTTGAAATTGTAAGAAAGAAATCTACTGTTGCTTTTGGGATGGGTTTTCAAAAGAAAGTTCTAAGCCTTTATAGGTCATAGTCTCTTCTGGACAATAACAATGCTCGCACAGAATCCACTCACTGATGGGACTACACTAGAGAGGTATACTGTATATTATCTCCTCAACCTAAACTGTTGTTTACTTAACATGTATTGAAGAGGGGATAGTTTACAATAAATAAATAACATGTCTTGTGCATTTATTTTAAAATGAACAGCCTTTTTAAAATGAAAACCAATACTGAACACCATACAAATCTGTGATTCTTACAATAATGCATTGTTGGTATGTCATCCAAACCATCTTACTATTATTCGTTATAAGTACAACACTAATGTACATACTATTAAAATGTATTTTATACATACATCTTTCTCACATATTAATACAGCAGTAATGGCCGCAATATGATCAACACCATATTGCAATACATTAGACATTTACAATATTACAATATATATATACTGCAGATGTTATTACTCTGTACACAACCTTTGTCTCAATACTCAGCAACCACAGGTGTTAAAGTATAAAAAAAAAAAACTACAAAATCTGTCAAAATTATAACAATTATTCCAATCTGACAAATTTTAAAGGTATGTACATAAAGCAAGCCAAAACATCCTTTACCATACACAATTTTAAGTAGCCAAGTGTAGTTTCAAAATTAACTAATTCATTGAATTCTGGCAGAAACATGAAGACTAACTTGTAAATAAATTAGGTTCTTATAACACATGTATGATTATTAATACTGCTTTCCTTTCCTTTCTAAAACATACTTTAATGCCAAAATGAATCGTCTTGCAATCCCAAGTTCCACCAGAACACATCTATAACCATTTAGGTAACCCAAATTCTACATGCCCAGTGTTAACAGTGCTCAAATTTACATTCTATTTGCACTGTTGTATACTTAAAATTTTGACAGTGTACACTAAACTTGTACTGCAATCATACAAATATAGCATATATGTATTATTTTCACTTGCATGTCACTACAACCCTTCTTGTAGTACTTTGGTCAACTCAACCTAAGCAATTAAATGGACAAATAAACTAGGAAAATGGGTCTGTTGTTTGAGCCAAAAGACCAATGATAAATGAGCCAGAAAAATGTTGAATTTATTAGTTAGAAAACTGGATAAACTCTCAATTATAGGGAGCTCACGAGTAGAAGAAATATAAGTCGTACTTAAAAAGATTATGATAAACACCACGCCTTATGCAAACTCCCGGTACCAAATATCCACACTTCATTATCTCAGAAAAATGAACAAAGCATTTCTGAAGTTACGAGTCTTAGCTACTATTATAGGAAGGTAGTTATGGCAGTTGATGCACACTTTGATTCATTACTACTGTGCTACTATTATTACTTTGCCTGCTGTGGCAATGACTATGATTAAAAACAATCCGAATAGTACTCTGGTTTAAAACCAAAAAAACTTAAAAACTACAGTTTAAATGATTAAGAATGAAATCCCCTTCCTAGATGATGTAGACTATGTTATAGTGATCAATCACTATAGTGAGAACTGAATTATAGAAGGAAGTTTATGTTAAAGTGATCACTTTAGTGATAACTGTATTATACAAGGGAGTATGCTATGTTGCAGTGATCACTAGTGAGAACTGTATTATACAAGGAAGTATTTATGTTACAGTGGTCACTATAGTGAGAACTGTATTATACAAAGAAGTATGGTCACTATCTTGATAATTGTATTATACAAACTAAATATAAAGACCACTGACAACAAAAATATCATTCACATTTGGGCCAGCTTCAGCCCAGAGCACATGGTCATACAAACAAAAAAATCTGTTTATTTACTATCCAAATCAAAACTCTTAAAATCTTCTTTCTTTCAACACGTCGGCCGTTTCCCACCGAGGCAGGGTGGCCCAAAAGGAAAAACGAAAGTTTCTCCTTTTACATTTAGTAATATATACAGGAGAAGGGGTTACTAGCCCCTTGCTCCCAGCATTTTAGTCGCCTCTTACGACACGCATGGCTTACGGAGGAAGAATTCTATTCCATTTCCCCATGGAGACTTAAAATATGGTAACTATAAAAATTATTCTATGAATAGGCACTGATTGGTTCAGATATTTGTACAATACAGGAGAGCCCCGTTTGTTTGGCTCTTAGGTTCCTGACCCCTGTGTGATAAGTGAAAATCACCAGTGGGTGGAAAATAGCATTATTTTCATTGACGAATGCATTTAAAACACCTGATAATGTGTTTACACCATCATATATTAAGTGTTCAACACAGCTAGGCATAAAAAAAAAGATAAAAAAATAAAATAAATACACAGTACATACAATACTCACCTTAAAATATGGCTCTTTCCTTATGCAAAGGTTGGGCAAAAACGATGGAAAAGCAGAAAAAGTAACCGATCATAATGAACAATGGCTCACTGAAAACCAACAAAAATATAGAACACTGAAAAGAGGGTACCAAATACGCGGGAATCTCCTGTACTGTATTACAATATTGATCATGCATTAAAACCCCTGGCATAAAGCAATGCATCCTTAAATACACTGTTTGTTTTCCCATATGTTAATGTATTCCTCAATAATCTTGTTTAAAAACAAGATTAAAAAGCTGTATTAGCTAACGTATTTAAGATCAGGTTAATTTAATTTAAATTACCCTAAATTTAAGTACTGTACTATATAACCAAGTGCCAATATTCCTGGGAGCAGAGATACACCAGTGTCTATTAACTCGCTGGAAACAACACTTGCTTTGTATGTTCTGAGGAGGAGCTTTATGAACACCTGAAATCTTCATAAGTATTAGTGCTCATGCTCAAATCACTGTGGAATGAAATAATTATTTATGAATATGTACAAAAAATAAAACAGGCCTATTATCTATAAGTTAATGATAAAACATTTCCACAGTGTTCCCTTTCAACATTTTAATTACCATATTTTCTGTCTTATAAGATCATTTTTTCTCAGAAAATTTGCTAAAAAAATAATAATGCTAATATTTTACATGCTTCCTTTCCTCCTTTTTACACAGATGTTTGGATAATATAAATATTTTAAGTTCCAACTTGGAATAAATATTATATGTTTACTTATACGTATATACTAACCCTTAAACTGAGAGAACCTGAAAAACTTTCCTGTCTGTGGGACAATTTTGAAAAACAAAACAAAAAATTCTTAGTTCGATAGAGTTCATTTCTCCGAATCGAAAAAGACTGAGTAGAATTTGATAAAAACTTATGATTTTATTGTGTGAAGTTAGTGAAAAAATTATTACTCGGACAACAGGGGTATAAAAGCACCAGCAAAATTTACATTTTACAATTTATTGATGCAAAGATAAGATTATTGTTTTTTTAATTGTTTTTAATGTTCAACACTATGTACATACGTGTATACTGGTTTCTTATATTAGATGGGTTTAAAAATGTTTGGAGAACATGGGGAAATCCTTAGCTCGACATTGCTCCACTTGGAATATACAATTGTTCTTCTATTGATTTTTACTATTCTGGTCCTTAACCCTTTACCAGGCCAGGTGTGCCTCATATTTGATTCTGCCATAGAGGGTATTTAAGAGGCGACTAAAATAAATAAACTTGACAAATGAACACAAATAAATATGTCTTAGAATTGCTTATATTATCAGAATATAGGTTGCAAATGTTGCAGTGTCTCAAATTTGATGCGTGGCCTGGTAAAGGGTTAATTAAAGGCTATTTACAAAGAATACTTATAACAGTGCAATTACTTCAGAGTGTATTTCTTCTCAAAACATGGAAATATATTACATTACTGAGTTATATATATAGTATATGGTACAGTGGACCCTTGGTTTTTGTTTGTCTCAGTTTTCGGTGATTTTGGTTTTCATGCACTTTTTTTGTGGAAATATTGGCTTAGTTTTCGTTGATTGGCTTAGTTTTCGTCGATGATACGGAACCTGTCAAGTGCCCAGCGCACATACAAAGCTTGCAAGCCACCTCCCACACACATTCTCAGGCAGTGTAGCATTGTTTCTGGTTGAGTGAACATTATCCTGTGAGTTCATACAAAAACATTTCTTAAGAATCCATTGTTTTTGGCCCTTGATTATTGTGTGTGACTGCTAAATAAGCCACCATGGGCCCAAAGAAAGCTTTTAGTGCCAGTCCTTTGGTAAAGAAAGTGAGGAACACAATAGAATTAAAGAAAGAAATCGTAGCAAAGTATCAAAGTGGATTTGATAAAGGCTATAGCGCCAGCCAGCGATAAAGTGTAGCACTAACAGTGTAGCAAGTAAGTTAAGCGATTAAGCGATAGAAAAATGACGACACGAAACTTAACTCCTCCATTGTTGTTTGAGGAATATAGGGGCACTGAGACCAGAGCCGCCCTCTGCCACCATCTCCTCCAAGATAAGCTAAATATTTCTTATTTATAAAGTGTAAATATTTCTTATTTATAAATTAAAGCATAAATATTTCTTATTTATAAATTAAAGTGTAAATATTTCTTATTTATAAATTATGTACATTGTTTCAGTGTGAATAGTGGTGGTGGCCTGCTGCTACCAGGCCCAACACCACCACTATATGTATGGCTTATGGTTAGTGGCCCTTATAAACCCAACAACAATATATAACACTATCACCAGTCCTCACATTCGTAATGACATATTTTATTCATTCTAGAGTATATATCATGTTTCTATGTTATTAATATTGTTTATTATGTCATATTAGATGAATTGTGATAGATAAATAAGCCATAGAGCTGATATTAGTGTCAAATTGAAGCATTTTGTCCTGCCTCCAAACACTAATAATAATAATAATAATACTTAATTGAGTCATGGTACAGTGATACATGGTTGGGTAGACAAGATATAGGTATTGATGAGATGTACATGCCAAAAGCCCCTAATATGCTGTGCATTGCGGGCATTCTTAGGACTACTTAATTGTAGACTACATGGTAAAAAGTTATGGTTGATAATTTATAAAATAAGTATAATTGTGTATCTAAGTTATAAAGTTTGAATATAAGTTGGACATATCAATTAATTGTAGCAATGCAACTAATTGAGTGAGATAACAATTTAAAACAATTAATTGCATTGCAGTTACAGTTTACGTGGTCATTATAATGTAAATGTTATGGAAACAGTTAGCTTAGTATGCATTATTCATAACACCAACAAGAGTCGCCAATAAAGGTAAGTGTGATGTTAAATGTTAATTTATACATGTTATTAGTGCTTTATATTTATTTGTCATTCTTTTCTGTATGTAAATCTATATTTAATCTCTAAAAAATTATTTTTTGTTAATACTCCTGGGTGTCTGAAACAAATTAATTGAATTTACATTATTTCTTATGGGGAAAATGGTTTTTGTTTTCGTCGATTTTGGTTTTAGTCGATCCCTCTGGAACGGATTAAACACGAAAACCAAGGGTCCACTGTATATATATATACTGTATAACTGTTTATTCTACTTTTGTGTACTATTTTCTTATAACGATATGTATAATGAATACTTGTAATATTACAATTGTTTCAGAGTGTAATATGTACTCCTCAAAACATGGAAATTATTCACATTGACTTCAGTGGGTTATCCTGGGTTAAATATACCTAGTGTACTTTGTGGCTGAATTCCATTGTTAGTATCATGAAATTGTAATAAATTTGGACTAAATAAGTCATCTTTGTACCACTTATACACCCTGTTTGCTGGTAGATGAAGCTGGTGGTGGAACAAAAACATTCTGGGTCATTGTTTAATTTTGCTAGTGAGGTATACCAGTATGTGGGACACAGAGTCATCAACTGAGTAGTTAACCATGAGACATTGTGTGCACACTATTGGCCTTAGATGTTTTTCAAATGTATGAATAGATGGAAGAAGACTAAGAGTTGTGCTGAGGTCAAAAATATTGGCAGGTGGCAGATTTGTGGGTACGAAAAATTGTGCATACTAGTACCTCGGACAGAGTTTAGGGTTAGGAAAATTTCTCCAGAATATTCCCTGCTAAAAATCAGGGTACATGTTGTGGCAGAAAATATGGTACTATTACATTTTTTTAGTATGTAATTGCAACATAACAATGTTACTAGGAGCCGATGCATTCCATAAGACTTCTTACATTAAATCTGTGGCATCAATAACTAAATAACAAAAAGACACAATACCGTGACTGGAACAATACACACACAACCCGCACATATAAAAGAGAGGAGCTTACGACGACGTTTCGGCCCGACTTGGACCATTTACAAAGTCACACTTTTTTTTTTTTTTCTCCTATGGGCTTTCCTTTCTTTCTTTTCTTTGCCTTGTATTTGTCCTTTTTTTTTTTTATTCGCCTTTCCTCCCTCTGTGTTCTCGTCCCACCCTTGCGGGCCGCTAGCCTCATTGCAGTGCCCTCTAGAATATGACTGTCTCCACTACTACTATTACTACTACTACCACTTCCACTACTTACTCCATTATTACCCCACTCTCTTGTACCCTCCCCTGTCTGCCTGCTATAAATACCACTTCCCCAGTCTTTGTGTGTTAGTGTGACTTTGTAAATGGTCTTTTATATGTGCGGGTTGTGTGTGTACTGTGGCATCAAGTTATCTAAATATTAAAGGTGAATAATCCTGAAATAGCAAAAATAAGTTGACCAATATTTTGGTCAACTTATAACAAAAGTGAAAATATAAGGTCAAGCCACATTTTCTACATTCATATTTTCAAGAAATTCCCATTAAATTTCTCTAAACCTAAAATATTCTAATATTGATGTATACTTCTATTTGTAACTTCACTAATATCTACAAAACTAATTGCATTGTTAAGTTATCACTCTTCACTTGACACCTATGACACGTTGATGGCATCTAACTGCGGCATCACTGGATGAAGTTTAAAAGGTCCCAGGTTCAAATACTGTGCTGGGTGAGACATACAGGGTAATCTTACAAGAACTTCTTATGTTGACTTAAAAATAAAGAAGTACCAGGATGTCTGTGGACTGCTGCAGGTTGCATCATGGGGATGCTTTTATATTCTTGGCTATAAGGAAAGAAGAAAAGTCATATAAATAAAGCTTATAAAGATAACAAAAATAAAAGATTTAAAAAAAAAAGTTTGCATCTTGATTATCTGAACAAATACAATATCTCCTCTAATAGCAAGCCCTCTCCCTACACTACCACTGATCACTGCTCCTTACACTACCACTGATCACTGCTCCCTACACTACCACTGATCACTGATCCCTACACTACCACTGATCACTGATCCCTACACTACCACTGATCACTGCTCCCTACACTACCAATGATCACTGCTCCCTACACTACCACTGATCACTGCTCCTACACTACCACTGATCACTGTCCCTACACTACCACTGATCACTGCTCCTACACTACCACTGATCACTGCTCCCTACACTACCAATGATCACTGCTCCCTACACTACCAATGATCACTTCTCCTACACTACCAATGATCACTGCTCCCTACACTACCACTGATCACTGCTCCCTACACTACCACTGATCACTGCTCCCTACACTACCACTGATCACTGCTCCTTACACTACCACTGATCACTGCTCCCTACACTACCACTGATCACTGCTCCTTACACTACCACTGATCACTGCTCCTACACTACCACTGATCACTGCTCCTACACTACCACTGATCACTGCTCCCTACACTACCACTGATCACTGCTCCTTCCCAGTCAACAACAAAATTACCACTTGAAACTAACAAAATCTGCAACTCATTGATGAGGCATCAGTGAAATTACTAACTCACTGGGAGATAATTTAACAACAATCAAGACATTAATTCACATGCAGTAAGGCCCCACTTATACGGTAGGTTAGGTTCCAGGATATTGCCAGAAAGCAGGTGTAAACACATAGTACACTCATTCACTTACCTTAACCCTTTCAGTGTCGAGACCCTGATCCTTAACTCCGAACGGTCCAAACGTATATATACGTTAGTACCGCTACTGCCCCAAACTTATGTTTACGTTTTATTTTTCCTGCCTCCAAATTTGGCACGATGGGCCTGAGATGCCTGGTCAGTATAGAATGGGTCTTAGCCCTGGTGTGTGCTGTATTAAAAATTTGGGACAATTTAGTACCTTGTGGGAGCACCAGTTCAATTGAGTGCCAGCTAGAGCAAACAGCGGCAAACACATGGGATTCACTGATTTCATGTAGTATTAACTCTCCCATTTTAAGGAAGGTGATGTTAACCCAGAGCTTAGTGGCTGGCTCTGAGGTATATGTGGCCATAAGTGGTCGAGGAAATATCAAAAACCTTGATAATAACCCATGTGCAATATCCTTTTAGAATGTCTTATAACCTATGCCTGTCTATCTTTGTCTGTCAGTCTCTATCTGTCAGTCTCTATCTGCCAGTCTCTATCTGCCAGTCTCTATCTGCCAGTCTCTATCTGCCAGTCTCTATCTGCCAGTCTCTATCTGCCAGTCTCTATCTGCCAGTCTCTATCTGCCAGTCTCTATCTGCCAGTCTCTATCTGCCAGTCTCTATCTGCCAGTCTCTATCTGCCAGTCTCTATCTGCCAGTCTCTATCTGCCAGTCTCTATCTGCCAGTCTCTATCTGCCAGTCTCTATCTGCCAGTCTCTATCTGTCAGTCTCTATCTGTCAGTCTCTATCTGTCAGTCTCTATCTGTCAGTCTCTATCTGTCAGTCTCTATCTGTCAGTCTCTATCTGTCAGTCTCTATCTGACAGTGTCTATCTGACAGTCTCTATCTGTCAGTCTCTATCTGTCAGTCTCTATCTGTCAGTCTCTGTCAGTCTCTATCTGTCAGTCTCTATCTGTCAGTCTCTATCTGTCTGTCTCTATCTGTCTGTCTCTATCTGTCTGTCTCTATCTGTCTGTCTCTATCTGTCTGTCTCTATCTGTCTGTCTCTATCTGTCTGTCTCTATCTGTCTGTCTCTATCTGTCTGTCTCTATCTGTCTGTCTCTATCTGTCTGTCTCTATCTGTCTGTCTCTATCTGTCTGTCTCTATCTGTCTGTCTCTATCTGTCAGTCTCTATCTGTCAGTCTCTATCTGTCTGTCTCTATCTGTCTGTCTCTATCTGTCTGTCTCTATCTGTCTGTCTCTATCTGTCTGTCTCTATCTGTCTGTCTCTATCTGTCTGTCTATATCTGTCTGTCTATATCTGTCTGTCTATATCAGTCTGTCTATATCTGTCTGTCTATATCTGTCTGTCTCTGTCTCTATCTATCTCTGTCTATCTGTCTCTATCTCTGTCTATCTGTCTCTATCTCTGTCTATGTCTATCTGTCTCTGTCTATCTGTCTCTATCTGTCACTGTCTATCTGTCACTGTCTATCTGTCACTGTATCTGTCACTGTATCTGTCACTGTCTATCTCTTTCTATCTGACTCTGTCTCACAGGCACACAAATACAATTATACATAGTGTAAATTTCCTAGGATAACCCAAAAAATCCAGACAAACTGCTATACTCTGCTTGTAGATATAATGTGTAAACATGATTGGCAAATACGTATTTACACTTGCTAAGGAACTAGACGTGTTGGTTCAGGAGTGGATCTCTCTGAGACAGAAGAGCTAGACGCTAGATGGACAGACAGAGCTTGGCTGACAGGCAGATAGACAGAGAGCTTGACAGACAGACAGATAGACAGACAGAGACAGACAGAGCTTGACAGACAGAGAGCTGGACAGACGGAGAGCTTGACACAGACAGACAGATAGACAGAGTTTGACAGACAGATATGTTTGTGTAACAGTGAAAACAGAGGGGGATACTCATCAAATGTCACCACTTATCTTATCTTATCACTGTCAGCAGTGGACTGACTTGTCTTGCATCATGCTTCCAAGGAACTTATTATTATTATTCTTATTATTATTATTTTTACAGTGGACCCCCAGAGTTCGTGATTAATCCGTTCCAGAGGGCGTCACGAACACCGAATATCATGAACTCCGAATCTATTTTCCCATAAGAAATAATGGAAATAAAATTAATCCGTTCCAGACACCCAAAAGTATTAAAATAAAATATTTTTGTACATTAAATATACATTAAATTACACAGAAAACAATGAGAAATAATTAAATATAGTACAATAACATGTCACTTATATTTATTGAAGAGTTGTTGATGTGTGGAAGATGGGAGGAGGGGGGAGGATGGAGGAGTTGCTAGTGTTTGGAAGGGGAATCCCTTTCCATTAACACTGCAGGTACCAAGTCCTCTTCCTGGGTTACTGGCCTTTTTCTTTTAAGGCCACTAGGACCAGGTTGAGAGTCACTGGAACCCTATCTGATAAAGTAACTGTCCAGGGAGGTCTGTATCTGGCATTCCTGTAAAACAGTCCTGAAGTGGGACACCACAGTCTCATTGTACATGTTGCCAGCACGGCCTGCAACAGCTTTGTTAGGGTGATAATGTTCCATTAATTTTTGTACCTCAGTCCATTTGGCACAAATGTCCTTTGCAATGATCTCCTTCTTCATTTCCACCGTATTTCTGACATTCTTTACCACAGGGCTGGCATTAGGAGCTTTCTTGGGGCCCATGGTGACTTATTTATCACTTGCAAGCACTAAAAACAGTGGAATAATGACAAAATGTATAGTATGAATGTGTGGGAATGCGTGGGTGGCAGTCACTCACTGGTAAACAATAGCACACTGACGCTGAATGGAGTGCCCGGGCCTGCTCAGGCCACGCGTACGCGTCCGGGACGAATCACGAACTCCGAGCAAATCGTGAACACCGAACCAATATTTTCATGAAAAAAAATAATGAACTCCGATTTTCACGAACTCCGGGGGTCCACTGTATATACTCCCACGAATATTGCTGAGACCTATAAATACTTTGTATATATTCCTAGACAAGAGTAAATGACCAAGGCAGGTGTAAATGTCCACCTGTCTGTGTTTGTGCAATTTGAGTACAATTTCAGTACCTAATACAGTGGACCCTCGGTTAACGAATACCCCGGAAATCGTGCAATTATGTAAGTATAATTTTGTAAGTTCTTGTGGAAGATTATTTTTGGGGGTCTGAAATAGACTAACCTACGTGAAATTTTTCCTTAAGGGAGTAAATTCGTTCGGTAATGGCACTTGAGCAGACTTCAGGAGTGAAGTTTTTACGAAACTCGGGGGTCCACTTTATTAGTGTTAGAACAAAGAACTACAGTGGACCCCCACCTAACGAGCACCCCGGAAATCATACAATTATGTAAGTACAGTATAATATTGTAAGTGCTTGTGGAAGTGTATTTTTGGGGGCTGAAATAGACTAACCTACGTGACATTATTTCTTAAGT
>WNWK01033681.1:0-20981 GCA_009830355.1 Cherax destructor | reverse complement strand
ACCAAGAATGTAGTATTCCACGGGCTACTGCCAACCAGTGTTGGCATTTGTAACCCTAGTTGAGGGGAGGACATTTTTTGGTAAAAAACGTAGCCGCACCCAGATATTTCGGGGGGGGGCACGGGGCCCCCCAACGGCAATAATTTGGGGGGTTTTCCCTTAGAGTCAGATGGGATGGTCCATGTCGAGAGGGTATCCAAAATTATGAACTGACCCTTTTTTAAAGTGATCGTGTCTGATGGAAAAAAACAGCTTAATACCCCCATAGGTTGTGTTAAAGATCACTGATCGTTCTTTGTTCTGTTCCACAACAAAAATTTTTGGGAGTTTTTTCCAAAGTGGCTCACCTTCGGATGCTTTACGGGCCATTACCTGCAACCACCCTGCAGCGGGGTGTTGTCGGGGAAGTTCAGCTTAACACAGTCTTCCTTAGAAGAAAGGCTTTTGCACCCTGGTGCACCAGGCGTGGGGGTTCACATTGCCTACGAGTCAAGTGAGCCTGACTACGTCGGCGCTCTAGCCCCTTTCTCATTTTTCTTCTTTGTTTTTTATAAAGATCGGGAACTATCATCATTGTCACCCTGCAGAAATATTTTCCCTTTGGACAGTTGCCATGTTTGCCGGTGATGATAATATGTAAGACTCACAGCGCAAAATTCTTTTCCTTCCCCCTTATGCCTTAAGAAAGCAAATATTTACTTAAAAAAAGTCAGAATTTAAAAGATTATATGACACAAGGTTCCAGTTTTGGGACACTTCTAATTAGTATACTTAACTCAGATTACTACTGGTGTTTACTATAGTCAGAGGTCTAACATAAATCATGACACAAGGGTGGTAATAATATGGTACAATAATGGATTGTAAAGACAAGGTCTTACACCTAATTACAAATCACAAGATGAGAATAAAGAGAGGTAGAACGCTAGGTAATATTGATCACAAAAATTAGAATTCTGACTTATATCACATTAAATAACTACTGCCACCTAATATGATACCTCACTAAAATAATAATATTGCAGACATTACAAGTAATTAAAATGTCTAAGGTACACTGCATGAGAATTGACAACTCACTGAATTACACTGTATAAAATAAGGAAATACATTGAAAATGCAATGACAAGGGAAATATTACTGCAATGTGAATTAATTGTAAAAGTGAGCTGTCTTTACTTCTGTTGCTGTGTAGTATAGGCGGTTTTTTCGGTTTAATGTTAATTGTGCCTTAGATTATATAGATTTAGCTCGGAGTCAATGTCAACATTCAGCATTTAAGTTAACTGATAAATATTTAAATGCTAATGAATTGCGGCAGGGTGATTAGAGGTAATAATAATATCTGAAATAGAGGGATGACTGAAGTAACTGTATATTGTTCAAGTGTAAAAACTATTGAACATATAATACTAAAGTAGTTTTGAAATATAATGAACTGGTAAGACTAGATTCCCAGCGAGGGTAGAAACATTGGGCGTTAGTGGACTGGTGTGGGTCGCATCCTGGGACAAAACTGACCTAATTTGCGGGAAATGCTCAGCATAACAAGTGGCTTTCTATATAGTAGTATGTCATTGATGTCAGCTATGGTCTATATACCTTGTACATGTACTGGTAGTAAATAAAGATATTATTATTATTATATTATTATTGATATTAACACCTAACTTTGACGTATTATTGCACTAATGCTATTATTAACTTCACACAATAGACAAAAAAAAAAATAATGTGTACAGTTCGCTATTAAAAGCAAAGTGAATTTTTGGCAGCTGATATAAAACAAAATGTTAAACAATAACTATTAAAAAACTTGACAGTGACAAGAAAATCATCCTTAATGTTGTTTATTAAAGAAGTTAAAGATGTAAAAAAAGGTAATAAACGACAGTAAAAAGGTAAATAAGTATAAAAAATAAAAATATATATATTTTCAAGTAAACAAGATGGTGGTCTTTGTGGCTAACAATAAACAGTAATAATAACTAATAAGAGTAAAGTTTAAATCAACTTAGCACCTGATTTAGACTTGATATTGCACTAAGTCATGACGAAATGTTTACAATAGACAGTAAAAAATAATGAGTAAACTTTTATAATAAAAAGAAAAGTGAATTTGTAGTAATTATTTAAAAATTAAAATGGTGGCCTACACTTCTAACTGTGAAGGCAGGTTGGCAAGCAGCAAGAAGTTATTTTGACAGGTACATAACTGCACAAAACTTGCACGAAATGAGGTAGAAACGTTGCAGGGGTGCCATTAGCACGATAAGAGACAACACAATAAGTGTCTGGGCCCCAAGACTGTTCAAATGCCTCCCAGCATATATAACGGGGATTACCAACAAACCCCTGGCTGTCTTCAAGCAGGCACTGGACAGGCACCTAAAGTCAGTACCTGACCAGCCGGGCTGTGGTTCGAATGTCGGGTTGCGTGCGGCCAGCAGTAACAGTCTGGTTGATCAGGCCCTGATCCACCATGAGGTCTGGTCTCAGACCGAGCCGCGGGGGTGTTGACCCCCAAAACCCTCTCCAGGTAAATATATATATATATATATATATATATATATATATATATATATGTATGGAAGAGGGTAAGGTACCTAGGGATTGGCAGAGAGCGTGTATTGTTCCTTTGTATAAAGGCAAAGGGGACAAAAGAGAGTGCAAAAATTATAGGGGAATAAGTCTGTTGAGTGTACCTGGTAAAGTGTATGGTAGAGTTATTATTGAAAGAATTAAGAGTAAAACAGAAAGCAGGATAGCAGATGAACAAGGGGCTTTAGGAAAGGTAGGGGTGTGTAGACCAAGTGTTTACAGTGAAACATATAGGTGAACAGTATTTGGATAAGGGTAAAGATGTTTTTGTGGCATTTATGGATTTGGAAAAGGCGTATGATAGGGTAGATAGGGGGGCAATGTGGCAGATGTTGCAGGTGTATGGAATAGGAGGAAGGTTACTGAAAGCAGTGAAGAGTTTTTATGAGGATAGTGAGGCTCAGGTTAGAGTGTGTAGGAGGGAAGGGGACTATTTCCCAGTAAAAGTGGGCCTTAGACAAGGATGTGTGATGTCACCGTGGTTGTTCAATATATTTATAGATAGGGTTGTAAGAGAAGTGAATGCGAGGGTCTTGGCAAGAGGTGTTGGGCTAAAAGATAAAGAAGCAAATACAAAGTGGGAGTTGTCACAGTTGCTTTTGCTGATGACACTGTGCTTTTGGGAGATTCTGAAGAGAAGCTGCAGAGGTTGGTGGATGAATTTGGTAGGGTGTGTAAAAGAAGAAAATTGAAAGTGAATATAGGAAAGAGTAAGGTGATGAGGATAACAAAAATAATAGGTGACGAAAGATTGGATATCAGATTGGAGGGAGAGAGTATGGAGGAGGTGAATGTATTCAGATATTTGGGAGTGGACATGTCGGCGGATGGGTCTATGAAGGATGAGGTGAATCATAGAATTGATGAGGGGAAAAGGGTGAGTGGAGCACTTCGGAGTCTGTGGAGACAAAGAACCTTGTCCATGGATGTAAAGAGGGGAATGTATGAGAGTATAGTTATACCAACGCTCTTATATGGGTGTGAAGCATGGGTGATGAATGTTGCAACGAGGAGAAGGCTGGAGGCAGTGGAGATGTCATGTCTGAGGTCAATGTGTGGTGTGAATATAATGCAGAGAATTCGGAGTTTGGAAATTAGGAGGAGGTGCGGGATTACCAAAACGATTGTCCAGAGAGCTGAGGAGGGGTTGTTGAGGTGGTTTGGACATGTAGAGAGAATGGAACGAGACAGAGTGACTTCGAGAGTGTATAAATCTGTAGTGGAGGGAAGGCGGGGTAGGGGTCGGCCTAGGAAAGGTTGGAGGGAGGGGGTAAAGGAAGTTTTGTGTGCGAGGGCTTGGACTTCCAGCAAGCATGTGTAAGCGTATTTGATAGGAGTGAATGGAGGCATATGGTTTTAATACTTGACGTGCTGTTGGAGTGTGAGCAAAGTAACATTTATGAAGGGATTCAGGAAACCGGCAGGCCGGACTTGAGTTCTGGA
This sequence comes from Cherax destructor, assembly GCA_009830355.1. Classification (NCBI taxonomy): domain Eukaryota; kingdom Metazoa; phylum Arthropoda; class Malacostraca; order Decapoda; family Parastacidae; genus Cherax; species Cherax destructor. The sequence goes on along the minus strand of WNWK01033681.1, from coordinate 16,937 downwards.
GATGGGAAGTACAGTGCCGGCACTCTGAAGGAGGGTGTAAATGTTGCAGTTTTATAACTGTAGTGTAAAGCACCCTTCTGGCAAGACAGTGATGGAGTGAATGATGATGAAAGTTTTTCTTTTTCGGGCCACCCTGCCTTGGTGGGAATCGGCCGATGTGTTAATAATAAAAATATATATATATATATATATATATATATATATATATATATGTGTGTGTGTGTGTGTGTACTCACCTAATTGTACTCACCTAATTGTGGTTGCAGGGGTCGAGACTCAGCTCCTGGCCCCGCCTCTTCGCTGTCTGCTACTGGGTCTCTGCTCTCCCTGCTCCATGAGCTTTATCATACCTTGTCTTAAAACTATGTATGGTTCCTGCCTCCACTATATCTTTCTCTAGTCCATTCCACTTCCTGACTACTCTGTGGCTGAAGAAATGTTTCCTGACATCCCTTTGACTCATCTGAGTCTTCAGCTTCCAGTTGTGTCCCCTTGTTTCTGTGTTCCCTCTCTGAAACAACCTGTCACTATCTACCTTGTCAATTCCCGCAGTATTTTGTATGTCGTTATCATGTCTCCTCTGACCCTTCTTTCCTCCAGTGTTGTTAGTCCTATTTCCCTCAACCTTTCTTCATAAGACAGACCCCTGAGTTGTGGAACTAACCTTGTCGCAAACCTTTGCACTTTCTCTAGTTTCTTGACGTGCTTGACCAGGTGTGGGTTCCAGACTGGTGCTGCATACTCTAGTATGGGCCTGACGTATACGGTATACAGTGTCTTGAACGATTCCTTGTTAAGGTAACGGAACGCTAATCTTAGGTTTGCCAGTCGCCCATATGCTGCCGCGGTTATCTGGTTGATGTGTGCTTCCGGAGACGTGCTTGGTGTTATACTCACCCCAAGGTCTTTCTCCTTTGATGAGGTTTGTAGCCTTTGTCCACCTAGCCTGTACTCTGTCAGCGGTCTTCTTTGCCCTTCTCCGATCTTCATGACTTTGCATTTGGTGGGGTTAAATTCGAGAAGCCAGTTGCTAGACCAGATGTCAAGCTTGTCCAGGTCACTTTGAAGTCCTGCTTGGTCTTCATCCGATGTGATTCTCCTCATTAATTTCACATCATCTGCGAAAAGAGACACTTCTGAGTCTATCCCATCCGTCATGTCATTCACATATAGCAAGAATAGCACTGGTCCTAGGACTGACCCCTGCGGTACACCACTCGTCACAGGCGCCCACTGTGATACCTCATCACGCACCATGACCCGTTGTTGCCTCCCTGTGAGGTATTCCCTGATCCATTCCAGTGCCCTTCCTGTTATACACGCTTGGTCTTCCATCTTTTTTACTAATCTCATGTGAGGAACTGTGTCAAAGGCCTTCCTGCAGTCCAAGAAAATGCAGTCAACCCACCCTTCTCTCTCTTGCCTTACCTCTGTTACTTTATCATAGAACTCCAGGAGGTTTGTTACACAGGATTTGCCTTCCCTGAAACCGTGCTGTCTGGCGTTGATTAACCTGTTCTGCTCCAGATGCTCCACCATTCTTTTTCTGATGATTTTCTCCAAGACTTTGCACACTATACACGTAAGTGTGTGTTTGTGTGTGTGTGTGTGTGTAGGTCAGGAGTATCTGAAAGAGTTAGAGCTAAGAAAAGGATATAATGTTGAAGGATCAGTTTGGAAGAAGAGAGATTATAAATGTATAAATTCAAGGATTATGTGGATTTAAATAAGGGTCGGATATGAAAAGTGGGTCATAATAAGCGTGAATGCACCTGGAGAAGAGAGGAGTGTAGAGGAGAGAGAGAGAGATTTTGGGAGATGTTAAGCAAGTGTGTAGGAACATTTGAACCAAGTGAGAGAGTAATCATGGTAGGGGACCAAAATGCTAAAGTAGGAGAAGCGCTTAGAGATTTTTGTGGTAGGTAAGTTTGGGGTGCCAGGTGTAAATGATAATGGGAGCCCTTTGATTGAACTTTGTATAGAAAGGGGTTTAGTTATATGTAATATATATTATAAGAAAAAGAGGATAAATAAGTAAACAAGATATGATGTAGGGCGTAATGACAGTAGTTTGTTGGACTACGTATTGGTAGATAAAAGACTGTTGAGTAGACTTCAGGATGTACATGTTTATAGAGTGACCACAGATATATCAGATCACTTTTTAGTTGTAGCTACAGTGGGAGTAAAAGGTAGATGGGATACAAGGAAAATGGAAGCAGCAAGTAAAAGAGAAGTGAAGGTTTATAAACTAAAGGAGGAGGCAGTTAGGGTAAGATATAAACAACTATTGGAGGATAGATGGGCTAGTGAGAGTGGAGGCAATGGGGTCGAAGATGTATGGAGTAGGTTAAAGAATGTAGTGTTAGAGTGTTCAGCAGAAGTTTGTGGTTATAGGAAAATGGGTGCGGGAGGGAAGAAGAGCGATTGGTGGAATGATGATGTAAAGTGAGTAGTAAGGGAGTAAAAGTTAGCATATGAGAGGTTTTTACAAAGTAGAAGTGATGCAAGGAAGGAAGAGTATATGGAGAGAAAAAGAGATGTTAAGAGAGTGGTGAAGCAATGTAAAAAGAGAGCAAATGAGAGAGTGGGTGAGATGTTATCAACAAATTTTGTTGAAAATAAGAAAAAGTTTTGGAGTGAGATTAATAAGTTGAGGAAGCCTAGGGAACAAACGGATTTGTTAGTTAAAAATAGGAAAGGAGAGTTATTAAATGGAGAGTTAGAGGTATCAGGAAGATATAGGTAATATTTTGAGGAGTTGTTAAATGTTGATGAAGACAGGGAAGCTGTGATTTCGTGTATAGGGCAAGGAGGAATAACATCTTGTAGGAGTATGGAAGAACCAGTTGTGAGTGTGGGGGAAGTTCGTGGGGCAGTGGGTAGAATGAAAGGGGGTAAGGCAGCTGGGATTGATGGGATAAAGATAGAAATGTTAAAAGCAGGTGGGGATATAGCTTTGGTGTTCCACGTGTCCATATCACATTATGTAAAAACTCTGTGCACATAAAGGGCCTAAAAATTTGGAATTCATTACCAGTGACTACAAAAGGAACCCTGACTGTACATGATTTAGATTTAGATTTTGCCACCGAAGTGGCTAGTTTATTGTGCGCCCCATATCCATCCTGTGGACGGTAGCGCAAGAGCATATGGATACTAGGCACTAGGCACTAGGCCCCAAAGGGGTTAACAATTGTACATTTGGATTTATATCTACATTTCACTTATCTGTTACAAGCAAATTTAGGAAATTTGCTTAGTACAATTGGTATCTTATTTCATGAATAAGATATCTTGACATGTAACATAGGTTATTATACTGTCTATCTCTATATTCCTCAAAAAGTGGACAATTCAGCACATAGTGTTCAAGACAGTGACCATATATCTGACCACATAATTTGCATTTAGTTTGATCATCATCTGTGTGTCTCCCAAACTGCCAGAAGTACTTGTAGCCAAGCCTAAGCCTGGTCACTACAACATCAGTCAGTCTGTTCACATTGCAAGTTCCTCCATAAACATACTTATCTACGTTCATGTTATCATAGTGGGTTATAGATCTACTCAGGCTTCTAACTGCATTCCTATAGCAATCATTTTCATTATTTATTTATCTCCTAATATTATTCCTAATGCTAGACACAGATATACCAAAGTTATATTCTACATTCTCCTTCTGGGTGCTCTTCTTGGCTAACATATCAACTTTATCATGAAGGAGTAATCTAATGTGTAAGTTAAGACTCTTCTTAAAAACCACCTACTCACCCAAAACTAAATACTCAGTACTTAACTTTACCTGCAAAGCTACCAAATCACTCTCCACTGCCTCAAAATATATTTGCTCACTGTGTCCCATTGTAATACACCCATATTGTAAATTAATTCCCCTTGTACCATTATTTGTAATAATGTCCATATAATTATCTGTTATCGCCTGTTATTGTAAATTGCTTTTAAACTATTCCATTGAGACATTACCGTATTATTAATTAACTCAACTTGAACCACTATTTATAATTATGTAAGTTTTATAAGGTAAATTTAAAACTGCAATTACTGTACTCAGATATCCAATACCCAAATAATAATCTGTTATTGCCTTCCTAATCTTAAGTTAATATTAAGTTTACCCACAATGCTCTGCATACAAAGGGGCTTTTGGCATGTACTCCTAACTATTATATTCTTTTGTACAACTATGTATCATGTCAAAATAAAAATTATTATTATTATTATTATTATTATTATTATTATTATTATTATTATTATTATTATTTTGTTATGAAAAAATATATTTAAAGTGAAGGTTAAACCCAGGTATATAACCCAATGAATAATGGAGGCTCCGTCCACTAATCATGAGACAGACAATAATATCTAACGTTACTTAATTATGCTTTCTGTAGGCTACAGAGAGGTGAGCTACTGGGTGGGTGCCACTGATGAGGGAGAGGAAGGTCAGTGGCTGTGGGTTGACAACACTACTGTTCACATGAACACTCCACTGTGGGGTGACCTTGTCTATCATGGAGTCCAGGAGCCTACCGGAGGACAACTGGAGAACTGTGCAATACTCAACCATCAGGACGACTTCTACATGCACGACGTCAACTGTTCTGAAGCTCACTACATACTCTGCCAAGCTTCTCGTAAGTTACTGACTCAAGCTCACTACATACTCTGCCAAGCTTCTCGTAAGTTACTGACTCAAGCTCACTACATACTCTGCCAAGCTTCTTGTAAGTTACTGACTCAAGCTCACTACATACTCTGCCAAGCTTCTTGTAAGTTACTGACTCAAGCTCACTACATACTCTGCCAAGCTTCTTGTAAGTTACTGACTCAAGCTCACTACATACTCTGCCAAGCTTCTTGTAAGTTACTGACTCAAGCTCACTACATACTCTGCCAAGCTTCTCGTAAGTTACTGACTCAAGCTCACTATATACATAGATAACACAACGTACAGTCGTAGTTATAATATTGAGCTACGTCATAACTAATGATTTAAAATATATATATTGAGATAAATGACGGTGAATGGCTCTTGTTCCAAGGAATTGAACAAGACTTTCTTGCGTTTTATACAGTCTATCCGTCTCCATTCTGTCTAGTCACTGAGTATTTTGTATGCTATGATCGTGTCTCCTGATCCCTATCTTTTCTGTCGATTGTAGTATAATCCCCTTAAGAGGCGCCTGAGTTTCTGTTTCCTAATATCATGTTCAATTTTTCCATATAATCTACCTTATGTGCCGAGTCTTTTGCTTTTCCCGCTGTATGTTTTTGTTATTGAAGATGAATTTTGTGAAATCACACTCATAACTGATCACATTTTGCTGGTCAGGAGCCCTGTACATACATGTCTTTACCTCTATTATGTTGCGATCTGAGTGTATTGTCTTTGATACTGTTATATTACGTATCAGATCGTCATTGTTATTAATGAAGATGAGGTCTAGTGTATATTCTAGTCTTGTTGGCTTTATTATTTGCTGGTTTAAGGTAAATTTGGTGCAGAGATTTAATTGTTCGTGTGTGTGTGTGAATTTTCATCTGAGCTGCTGCCTCCTGGGGTGATCTCTGCTAAAACATTATTTGTTACACTCCTCCATTTTAGGTGTCTCATGTTGAAATCCCCCAGAAGTAAGATGTTTGGGGCAGGAGTTGGGGGATTTTCCGGACAGTGGTCATTTTTCAAAAGCTGTTCCTGGAATTGCTAGGAGGCTGCATCCAGAGGCTTGTATACCACCACAATGACAAGGTTCTGGTTTTCAGTCTTTACCGCCAAAACTTCAACTACATCATATGAGGTGTTTCGTAGTTCTGAGCAAATGAGCGACTGTTATGTACGGGCCAACCCTCCCTTGTTAACTATTTGATCTGTCACATCTGAATAGGTTATAACCCGGGATCCATATTCCGTTGTCAAAATTATTCTTTATGTGGGTCTCTGTGAAAGCCGCAAATAATGCATTTGAATCTGTGAGCAGTCCCTTCATGAAAGGTATTTTGTTGTTTGTTGATTGCTTTAGGCCCAGTAAATTTGCTAAGATAAATGTTGTCATATTGAGGGAATGTAGGGGGCCTATGTTTGCTGGCATTAGTATCTGTTGTTCTGGAGTGGAGGCCAATGGTTGTGGCTCTGCTTAAGAAGTGTTTTTAGTTGGTGTTAGATTTCTGTCATCTCTTGCCTGGAGTATACCTCGAGAGAGTTCCAGGGGTCAACACCCCTGCACCCCGGTCTGTGACCAGACCTCATGTTGGATCAGAGCTTGATCAACCAGGCTGTTACTGCTGGCCGCACGCAGTCCAACGTACGAACCACAGCCTGGCTGGTCAGGTACCGACTTTAGGTGCCTGTCCAGTGCCTGCTTGAAGACAGCCAGGGGTTTGTTGGTAATCCCCCTGATGTATGCTGGGAGGCAGTTGAACAGTCTTGGGCCCCTGACACTTATTGTGTTGTCTCTCAACGTGCTAGTGACACCCCTGCTCTTCATTGGGGGGATGTTACATCGCCTGCCGAGTCTTTTGCTTTCGTAGGGAGTGACTCTCGTGTGCAAGTTTGGTACTAATCCCTCGAGAATTTTCCACGTGTATATAACAATGTATCTCTCCCGCCTGCGTTCTAGAGAGTACAGGTTTAGAAACTTCAAGCGTTCCCAGTAGTTGAGGTGGTTTATCGCAGTTATGCGTGCCGTGAAGGTTCTCTCCATATTTTCTAGGTTAGTCTTATTGTCTTCCTGGCACTAAAAAAAACTCCAACTCTGGAGTGGATTTTGGCCCTTTCTTTTGTTTTCCATGGTCTGGCTGATCTGTATCTTCCTGTCCCCTTGTCGTTCATGGACCGACGAGTGACACATTTCAGGGTGAAATAAGTTACAAGAACAAAGGTTGCATTCTCCTGTTGCTATGTGGGTGCGGCATTTTTGGGGATGGTCAAAAATGCACGTCCCACCTGTTTTTCCAGATATTCCATGCCTGCATATACCCAGGGAAGGCAAAGAATTTACATAGATTGGATTTCTGTTTGCCAGGATTTTTTGTGTCTGGGTACACTACTGGTGTATTCTCTTGTCTTCCCACTACCTACCGCCCCTGTATGGACATCAGAGCTTCCATCAGTTTTTACTGGTAATGTATCAACACTATTCCCCAAAGCATCGTTCCCTTTTATTCCATCTCCTGCAGTATTGTTACTTTGTACCTCTGGAAATTGTATAACATAGTCTTTACCTGTTTGGTCTCCAGGGCACTATCTCCATCTGGTGAACTCTCCTCCTGGAGTTTACCTGGAGTTTACCTGGAGAGAATTCCAGGGGTCAACGCCCCCGCGGCCCGGTCTGTGACCAGGCTTCATGTTGGACCAGAGCCTGATCAACCAGGCTGTTACTGCTGGCCGCACGCAGTCCAACGTACGAACCACAGCCCGGCTGATCAGGTACCGACTTTAGGTGCCTGTCCAGTGCCTACTTGAAGACAGCCAGGGGTTTGTTGGTAATCCCCCTTATGTATGCTGGGAGGCAGTTGAACAATCTTGGGCCCCTGACACTTATTGTGTTGTCCCTCAACGTGCTAGTGGCACCCCTGCTTTTCATTGGGGGGATGTTACATCGCCTGCCGAGTCTTTTGCTTTCGTAGGGAGTGATTTTTGTGTGCAAGTTTGGTACTAATCTCTCGAGAATTTTCCACGTGTATATAACAATGTATCTCTCCCGCCTGCGTTCTAAGGGAGTACAGGTTTAGAAACTTCTAGCATTCCCAGTAATTGAGGTGGTTTATCGCAGTTATGAGTGCCATGAAGGTTCTCTGCACATTTTCAAGGTCAGTAATTTCACCTGCCTTGAAAGGTGCAGTTAGTGTGCAGCAATATTCCAGCCTAGATAGAACAAGCGATCTGTAAAGTGACAAAATGGGCTTGGCATCCCTGGTTTTGAAGGTTCTCATTATCTATCCTGTCATTTTCCTAGCAGATGCGATTGCTACGGTGTTATGGTCCTTGAAAGTGAGATCCTCTGACATGATCACTCCCATGTCTTTGACATTAGTTTTTCGCTCTATTGTGTGGTTGGAATTAGTTTTGTACTCCGATGAGATTTTAATTTCCTCACGTTTTCCGTATCTGAGTAATTGAAATTTCTCATCATTGAACTTCATATTGTTTTCTGCAGCCCATTTAAAGATTTGGTTTATGTCTGCATGGAGTCTTGCAGTGTCTTCAACGGTGGACACTGTCATACAGATTCGGGTGTCATCTGCAAAGGAAGACACGGCACTGTGGCTTATATCCCTGTCTATGTCCGATATGAGGATGATGAACAGGATGGGAGCGAGTACTGTGCCTTGTGGAACAGAGCTTTTCACATTAGCTGCCTCAGACTTTACTCTGTTGACTACTACTCTTTGTGTTCTACTTGTTAGGAAATTATAGATCCATCTACCAACTTTTCCTGTTATTCCTTTATCACGCATTTTGTGTGCTATTACACCATGGTCACACTTGTCAAAGGCTTTTGCAAAGTCTGTGTATATAACATCTGCATTCTGTTTGTCTTCTAGAGCATCTAGAACCTGGTCGTAGTGGTCCAGTAGTTGGGACACACAGGAGCGACCTGCTTTAAACCCGTGCTGCCCTGGGTTGTGTAATTGATGGGTATCTAGATGAGTGGCGATCTTGCTTCTTAGAACCCTTTCAAAGATTTTTATGATATGGGATGTTAGTGCTATCGGTCTGTAGTTCTTTGCAATTGCTTTACTGCCGCTCTTGTGGAGTGGGGCTATGTCTGTTGTTTTTAGTAACTGCTGGACGACCCCAGTGTCCATGCTCCCTCTCCAAAGGATGTTAAAAGCACGTGATAGGGGTTTCTTGCAGTTCTTGATGAACACGGAGTTCAATGGGTCTGGGCCTGGAGCGGAGTGCATGGACATGTCATTTATTGCCTTTTCGAAGTCATTTGGCGTCAGGGTGATGTCAGACAGGCATGCGTCAGTCAAGTTCTGTGGCACTCTCATAAAAAATTCATTTAGGTCTTCGATTTTCAGTCTGGTTAGCGGCTCGCTAAAAACTGAGTCATACTGGGACTTAAGTAACTCACTCATTTCCTTGCTGTCATCTGTGTAGGACCCATCCCGTTTAAGTAGGGGCCCAATACTGGTTGGTGTTCTCGACTTTGACTTTGCATAGGAAAAGAAATACTTTGGGTTTCTTTCAATTTCGTTTATGGCTTTTAGTTCTTCCCGCGTTTCTTGATTCCTGTAAGATTCCTTTAGTTTTAATTCGATGTTTGCTATTTCTCTGTTTGCTATTTCCCTTCGTATTTCAGATATATTGGCCTCTTGTAGCCGCTCCGTTATTCTTTGCCTTCGCCTGTATAGGGAGCGCCTCTCTCTTTCTAGTTTGCATCTTTTCCTCCTTTTTCTTAAGGGAATTTGCCTTGAGCAAACCTCAAGTGCCACAAAGTTAATTTGTTCTAGACATAGGTTAGGATCCGTGATGCTTAGGCTATCTTCCCATTGTATATCATTTAGGACTTGGTTTACTTGGTCCCATCTTATGTTTTTGTTATTGAAGTTGAATTTGGAGAAGGCTCCCTCGCGGCTGATCACATTTTGTTGATCTTGGGCTCCCTGCATGCATGTCTGGACCTCTATTATGTTGTGATCTGAGTATATTGTTTTTGATATGATGACATTTCGTATCAGATCATCATTGTTGGTGAAGATGAGGTCCAGCGTATTATCTAATCTTGTAGGCTCTACTATTTGCTGGTTTAAGGTGAATTTGGTGCAGAGATTTAAAAGTTCATGTGTGTGCAAGTTTTCATCTGAGCTGCCTCCTGGTGTTATCTCTGCTACCACATTGTTTGCAATGCTCCTCCATTTTAGGTGCCTTAGGTTGAAATCCTCCAGGAGCAAGTTATTGGGTGAGGAGCTAGATTTTCCAGACAGTGGTCAATTTTCAGAAGCTGTTCCTGGAATTGTTGGGACGTTTCATCCGGAGGCTTGTAGACAACCACGATGACCAGGTTTTGATTCTCGATCTTTATTGCTAATACTTCAACTACATCATTTGAGGCTTTTAGTAGTTCTGAACATATAAGTGACTCTGTGATATACAGGCCAACCCCCCCTTTTTGCCTGTTCATTCTGTCACATCTGTATAGGTTGTAGCCAGGGATCCATATTTCATTGTCCAAGTGATCCTTTATGTGGGTCTCTGTGAAAGCCGCAAACATAGCATTTGACTCTGTAAGCAGTCCACGGAAGTAAGGTACCTTGTTGTTTGTTGCTGGCTTTAGACCCTGTATATTTGCAAAGATGAATGTTGTTGGATTGGTGGTATGGGGGGAAGGGAATTTTTTCCTGGCACCAGCCCCATCTGGTGCACTCTCCTCCAGGACAGCACCAGCCCCATCAGGTGCACTCTCCTCCAGGACAGCACCAGCCCCATCTGGTGCACTCTCCTCCAGGACAGTACCAGCCCCATCAGGTGCACTCTCCTCCAGGACAGCACCAGCCCCATCTGGTGCACTCTCCTCCAGGACAGCAACAGCACCATCTGGTACACTCTCCTCCAGGACAGCACCAGCCCCATCTGGTGCACTCTCCTCCAGGACAGCACCAGCCTCATCTGGTGCACTCTCCTCCAGGACAGCACCAGCCCCATCTGGTGCACTCTCCTCCAGGACAGCACCAGCCCCATCTGGTGCACTCTCCTCCAGGACAGCACCTGCACCATCTGGTGCACTCTCCTCCAGGACAGCACCAGCCCCATCTGGTGCACTCTCCTCCAGGACAGCACCAGCCCCATCTGGTGCACTCTCCTCCAAGACAGCACCTGCACCATCTGGTGCACTGTCCTCCAGGACAGCACCAGCCCCATCTGGTGCACTCTCCTCCAGGACAGCACCAGCACCATCTGGTGCATTCTCCTCCAGGACAGCACCAGCCCCATCTGGTGCACTGTCCTCCAGGACAGCACCAGCCCCATCTGGTGCACTGTCCTCCAGGACAGCACCAGCCCCATCTGGTGCACTCTCCTCCAGGACAGCACCAGCCCTATCTGGTGCACTGTCCTCCAGGACAGCACCAGCCCCATCTGGTGCACTTTCCTCCAGGACAGCACCAGCCCCATCTGGTGCACTCTCCTCCAGGACAGCACCAGCCCCATCTGGTGCACTCTCCTCCAGGACAGCACCAGCCCCATCTGGTGCACTGTCCTCCAGGACAGCACCAGCCCCATCTGGTGCACTGTCCTCCAGGACAGCACCAGCACCATCTGGTGCACTGTCCTCCAGGACAGCACCAGCACCCTCTAGTGCACTGTCCTTCAAGACAGCACCTGGGGTAACAGCCCCATCTGACCCACTCCTTTTATTTTCCCAGCAGTTATACAAGACTGCCATGTTTTTTTAAAAGGATATTTTTTTCTTGGTGTCCCTGTCTTTTAGTATAGAAGTAATTTTCTCCCATAGGTGCTTCTCGCTCAGGAAGACAAAAAAACACTTTCCTGATTTTATAATAATAGTCGTTGATTGCTTAATATCTATACATGACTCACGGGACCATTTAGCACAGAGATCATATGCAATCCAAGCAAAACTACGTCTGTCAATCTTGCTGCAGCTTACAGATTACCATGATGGTAGCAGCTTACACAAACTTTACTGGAAAAATATTTGGCTTTCTGTTGTGTGTACTGTTACCACTACCATGTGTCACACTACCTTGATGGGCCACTCTGCCTTGATAGGTCATCCTACCTTGATGGGTCTCCTTACCTTGATGGGTCATACTATGTTGATGGTCATGTGGTCACCCTTCCTTGATGGGTCATATTATCTGGGTCACACTCTCTTGATGGTTCACACTCTCTAGATGGGTGACACCTTGAAGGGTCACACTACCTACATGGGTCACATTACCTTGATGGGTCACACTACCTTGATGGTTTACTCTAACTTGATGGGTCACATTACCTTGATGGTTCACACTACCTTAATGGTTCACACTAACTTGATGGGTCACATTACCTTAATGGTTAACGCTACCTTAATGGTTCACACTACCTTGATGGGTCACACTACATTGATGGGTCACACTACCTTGATGGGTCACACTACCTAGATGGGTCACATTACCTTGATTCACACTACCTTGATGGTTCACACTAACTTGATGGGTCACACTACCTTGATGGGTCACACTACCTTGATAATTCACACTAACTTGATAGGTCACACTACCTTGATGGGTCACACTACCTTGATGGGTCACACTACCTTGATAAGTCACACTATTTAGATGGGTCACATTACCTTGATAGGTCACACTACCTTGATAGGTCACACTACCTAAATGGGTCACACTACCTTGATTGGTCACACTACCTTGATTGTTCACACTACATTGATGGGTCACACTACCTTGATGGGTCACACTACCTTGATGGGTCACACGACCTACATGGGTCACATTACCTTGATGGATCACACTACCTTGATGGTTCACAATACCTTCATGGGTCACAATACCTTGATGGGTCACACTATCTAGATGGGTCACACTACATTGATGGGTCACATTACCTTGATGGGTCACACTACCTTGATAGTTCACACTACATTGTTGGGTCACACTACCTAAATGGGTCACACTACCTTGATGGGTCACACTACCTTGATGGTTCTCACTACCTAGATGGGTCACATTACCTTGATGGTTCACACTATCTTGATGGGTCACATTATCTTGATGGTTCACACTACCTTGATGGTTCACACTTCCTTGATGGTTCACACTACCTTGATGGTTCACACTACCTTGATGGGTCCTATTATCTTGATGGGTCACACTACCTTGATGGGTCACACGACCTACATGGGTCACATTACCTTCATGGGTCACACTACATTGATGGGTCACATTACCTTGATGGGTCACACTACCTTGATGGTTCACACTACCTTGATGGGTCACACTACCTAAATGGGTCACACTACCTTGATGGGTCACACTACCTTGATGGTTCTCACTACCTAGATGGGTCACATTACCTTGATGGTTCACACTATCTTGATAGGTCACATTATCTTGATGGTTCACACTACCTTGATGGTTCACACTACCTTGATGGTTCACACTACCTTGATGGTTCACACTACCTTGATGGTTCACACTACCTTGATGGGTCCTATTATATTGATGGTTCACACTACCTTGAAGGGTCACACAACCTTGATGGTTCACACTTCCTTGATGGGTCACACTACCTTGATGGTTCACACTTCCTTGATGGGCCACACTAGCTTGATAGGTCACACTACCTTGATGGTTCACACTACCTTGATGGGTCACACTACCTTTATGGGTCACACTACCTTGATGGGTCACACTACCTTGATGGGTCACACTACCTTGATGGGTCACACATGTCTTTTAAAAATGTGATTATAATTAAGCTTTAGTTTTCAACCTTTTATTTGTTATTTTTAATTATATTTTTATTTTAACATTTCAAGTTTTTATAAATATATTTACTAACTTTTGCAGGTGTAAGATGTGAGGAGGCTTGCAACGTCACCTCTACCACGACCGTCACGACACAAGGTAAGGTGTAAGATGTGAGGAGGCTTGCAACGTCACCTCTACCACGACCGTCAGGACACAAGGTAAGGTGTAAGATGTGAGGAGGCCTGCAACGTCCCCTATACCACCACCGTCAGGACACAAGGTAAGGTGTAAGATGTGAGGAGGCCTGCAACGTCACCTCTACCACCACCGTCAGGACACAAGGTAAGGTGTAAGATGTGAGGAGGCTTGCAACGTCACCTCTACCACCACCGTCAGGACACAAGGTAAGGTGTAAGATGTAGGAGGCCTGCAACGTCCCTCTACCACCACCGTCAGGACACAAGGTAAGGTGTAAGATGTGAGGAGGCCTGCAACGTCACCTCTACCACCACCGTCAGGACACAAGGTAAGGTGTAAGATGTGAGGAGGCCTGCAACGTCCCTCTACCACCACCGTCAGGACACAAGGTAAGGTGTAAGATGTGAGGAGGCCTGCAACGTCACCTCTACCACCACCGTCAGGACACAAGGTAAGGTGTAAGATGTGAGGAGGCCTGCAACGTCACCTCTACCACCACCGTCAGGACACAAGGTAAGGTGTAAGATGTGAGGAGGCCTGCAACGTCCCCTCTACCACCACCGTCAGGACACAAGGTAAGGTGTAAGATGTGAGGAGGCTTGCAACGTCACCTCTACCACCACCGTCACGACACAAGGTAAGGTGTAAGATGTGAGGAGGCTTGCAACGTCACCTCTACCACCACCGTCACGACACAAGGTAAGGTGTAAGATGTGAGGAGGCTTGCAACGTCACCTCTACCACCACCGTCACGACACAAGGTAAGGTGTAAGATGTGAGAGGCTTGCAACGTCACCTCTACCACCAACGTCACGACACAAGGTAAGGTGTAAGATGTGAGGAGGCTTGCAACGTCACCTCTACCACCACCGTCACGACACAAGGTAAGGTGTAAGATGTGAGGAGGCTTGCAACGTCACCTCTACCACGACCGTCACGACACAAGGTAAGGTGTAAGATGTGAGGAGGCTTGCAACGTCACCTCTACCACCACCGTCAGGACACAAGGTGAGGCTTTACCATCCCTTATTTCACCTGCTATGTTATTATGGATATAACTCAAATAATTACTAAGTCCGGCCTGCCGGTTTCCCTGAATCCCTTCATAAATATTATCCTGCTCACACTCCGACAGCACGTCAAGTCTTAAAAACTACTTGTCTCCATTCGCTCCTATCTAACACTCTCACACATGCTTGCTGGAAGTCCAATCCCCTCGCACACAAATCCTCCTTTACCCCCTCCCTCCAACCTTTCCTATTCCGATTCCGACCTCTACCCCGCCTTCCCTCCACTACAGATTTATACACTCTCAAAGTCACTCTATTTTGTTCCATTCTCTCTACATGTCCGAATCACCTCAACAACCCCTCCTCCACTCTCTGGATAATAGTTTTGGTAATCCCGTACCTCCTCTTTATTTCCAAACTACGAATTCTCTGCATTATATTCACACCACACATTGCCCTCAGACACGACATCTCCACTGCCTCCAGCCTTCTCCTTGTTGCAGCATTCACCACCCATGCTTCACACCCAAATAAGAGTGTTGGTATAACTATACTCTCATACATTTCCCTCTTTGCTTCCACAGACAAAGTTCTTTGTCTCCACAGACTCCTCAGTGCACCACTCACCTTTTCCTCCCTCGTCAATTCTATGATTCACCTCATCCTTCATAGACCCATCTGCTGACACATCCACTCCTAAATATCTGAATACATTCACCTCCTCCATAATTTCTCCCTCTAATCTGATATCCAATCTTTCATCACCTAATCTTTTGTTATCCTCATCACCTTACTCTTTCCTATATTCACTTTCAATTTCCTTCTTTTACATATCCTACCGAACTGATCCACCAACCTCTGCAACTTCTCTTCAAAATCTCCCAAAAGCACAATGTCATCAGCAAAGAGCAACAGTGACAACTCCTAATTTGTGTTAGATTCTTTATCTTTTAACCCCACACCTCTTGCCAACACCCAAGCATTCACTTTTCTTACAACCCCATCTATAAATATATTGAACAACCACGGTGACATCACACATCCCTGTCTAAGACCTACTTTTACTGGGAAATAATCTCCCTCTCTCCTACATACTCTAACCTGAGTCTCACTATCCTCGTAAAAACTTTTCACTGCATTCAGTAACCTACCTCCTATTCCATACACCTGCAACATCTGCCACATTGCCCCCCTATCCACCCTGTCATACGCCTTTTCCAAATACATAAATGAAACAAAAACCTAGTTACCCTTATCTAAATACTATTCACCTATATGCTTCACTGTAAACACTTGGTCTACACACCCCCTACCCTTCTTAAAGCCTCCTTGTTCATCTGCTCTCCTACTCTCCGTCTTACTCTTAATTCTTTCAATAATAACTCAACCATACACTTTAAAAGGTATACACGAAATCACAGCTTCCCTGTCTTCATCAACATTCAACATTTCCTCAAAATATTCCCTCCATCTTCCCGATACCTCTAACTCTCCGTTTAATAATTCTCCTCTCCTATTTTTAACAATCAAATCCATTTGTTCCCTAGGCTTACTCAACTTATTAATCTCACTCCAAAACTTTTTCTTATTTTCATCAAAATTTGTTGATAACATCTCACCCACTTTCTCATTTGCTCTCTTTTTACATTGCTTCACCACTCTCTTAACCTCTCTTTTTCTCCCCATATCTCCTACCTCCTTCCATCACTTCTACTTTGTAAAAACCTCTCGTATGCTAACTTTTTCTCCCTTACTACTCTCTTTACATCATCATTCCACCAATCGCTCTTCTTCCCTCCCGCACCCACTTTCCTGTAACCACAAACTTCTGCTGAACTCTCGAACATTACATGCTTAAATTTACCCCATTCCTCTTCAGCCTCATTGATTATAATCCCACTAGCCCATCTTTATTCCAATAGTTGTTTTTATCATACCATAACTGCCTCATCCTTTAGTTTATAAACTTACACTTCTCTCTTGTTGATTCTATTCTCGTTCGTTGTTACAATAATATAAAATACTGCTCGTGGAGGCTAGTACACGAAACGGAGAGAAGAATGAAATTAGCTCAAAGCCACCCACACCACCGTATGTGATACCGAGCACATGGCTCTCTGAAGTGTTTTAGAATCTCAGGTTGAAGTGTTGAAGAAGGAGGTTCTACTTCTTCAGGAGGAAAATAGGAGGCTGAAGCTTCGCCTAGATGGGTGTGGGAGTGAGTGTGAGATGGATGGAGCTGGTAAGGAGGAAATGGTTACCAACAGT
>WNWK01033680.1:0-20981 GCA_009830355.1 Cherax destructor | reverse complement strand
GGAACACCAGTGACAGTGTTAAACAGTGAACAGGTGTACACGATGTCACCTCGGGAGAGTGACCCAGGTCTCTGTGTACACGCTGGGCTTTTGTGAGGCTCATGTTACTTGATAAGGATTATACAATAAAAGAGTAATGAAGAAGAGGGTAACCAGGAGACGAGGGAGAGGAGAATGAGCACAGAGGTGAGTGAGAAAGAAAAGTGGCTTACGGGTAGCCAACTATTGGCGGTCACCGAGGTAGGCTGTACCTGTCTTTTTTGTTGCCATACATAAACCTCACTTCTCCTTCCTCTAGCCCCAAACGCATGTTCATATTCATGGCTTTAATTAACTTCAAAAAAAAATAATGAATATCATAGCCTGTCCTTAGCATATAAGTGAGATCTGTGTAGGTAGACCTAGAAAGTTTCACTTTATGCCTCCCCTCTATATTGTATTTTACCAGTAATACATATTAAAAGGAATATGAATCACCAGTATAAGATGTATTGTTTTGCTTAAATGTAAGAAAGACATATATCCTTGGAAGAAACGTCCAAGGATCGTTTACTGCCTCCCTTTGGGAATCTCCCTTGACACTATATCTTATCGGTTTATCTAATCATATAAGACATTGTGCTCATTAATTATCAGTTATGATACGTAATTTTCTAACATAACCACGTTAACGGCATGAAAATATGTCATTTAATGTACTAACATAACGGTGGAGTGTACTCAAGTAGCTTGAAGAAATGCTAGAACTCAGCACTAGTCGAATAGTTCTCATCATACTTTAAACAGAAAGAGCACCTTGTGTATCAGTAACACGAAAATAGATTTTTTGTCATACTATCGCTTAATAAGAGTTCATTTTCTTCATATACACAGGAATCATATATATACTACTCAAAAAGGGGTGACGTCGACAAGTGGTAAAATAACAATGCAGTGAAATCCTTATTGGTATAATTTATGCACGAGTAGACTTTAAAACACAGGTATTTGGTGAGGTACATATACTTTATAAAGCCCACTCATGGGTGAAACGTTGTACCAATAGACGTCATTGTCATTTTACCACCAGAAGAATTATTTTAAAGAATATCCTTTAAGAAGTCACGTTTTTATGGTTGACTCTCTCTCACTCACTCAGGGGTCTTATCTCCTCCCTTTACTTGTTTACCTACCTATATACTACCACAGCTCTGCTCACGTTAAGCTACATAAATACGTGCTGGTGTACAGCTGACCAATGTAAGGTCTTGTCACCAGTATTATTTCAGTACTTTGTTTTATTATCTTGAATAATAAATTATTCATGAAATATAGCAGTACACAATTTTCTAGAAAATGTCTAGATTATTTCACAATGTTATAACCAAATATATTAAATAATCCGCGTTGCCCATTTTAAGGACAATAGTTAATTGCCAATGTTTGTTTAGGTAGAGTTCTTGGACTTATGTCTTTAACAAATCCACTATTGTTTGGAGATCAGCAGACGAAGGATCAAGCCTTCACCATGTCTTACGCTGAATGACCCACATGGGTTTAGCCTAGGTTAGGTAAGGTTTGTCAGGAAACAGGACAAGTGTTTCCCGACGCGGGTCATAGTCATATGAAGACCCACAGCTGGAGCTTTTGGTCATCTGACCGAGGCCTTCATTTAGCATGGGTTTAGAGTTTAACAATAGCAATACAAATGTGGAACATAATAAACGTA
The DNA here is from genome assembly GCA_009830355.1 of Cherax destructor. NCBI lineage: Eukaryota > Metazoa > Arthropoda > Malacostraca > Decapoda > Parastacidae > Cherax > Cherax destructor. Next base: position 19,273 of record WNWK01033680.1, on the reverse strand, counting down.
TCAAATCCATGTTAACATTTGAGTAAATTATTCTGTAATTAATTTCTAAATTAAATTTTTATACAAATACTTGTATTAGAAATCAGCATTAAAACCTTACGGATTACGTTAGCTGCAAATAAGATATAAAAAATTAATATAAACCATATATACTTGGTGAAATTAATGGTAAATTCGTGTCATTTTATAGTAATGGGTCATCTATATGATTAGGATCCGTGTCAGGAGACACTTGTCTTGAATAAACCAGCAACATAAACAAGTGACACTATAACCTTAATTTCTAAAGGGGTAGACTGGTAAGCCAGCTGAAGGTCTCAGTCGGATGATCAAAAGCTCCAATGGCAGTCAGGAAACACTTGTCCTGCTTCCTGATGAATCTTACCTAACCTAACATGTTAACATTGACTGTTATTGTAAAATTAAATCGAAGTTATGCTTAATGTTAGTAGGCATTGTGCTTAGGGTTTCTGACGTCAGAAGTTTTCCTCATGTGGCCTATTTATTTCATGCAATAATTAAAAAAAATAACTCTTAGTTCCGTCCACAAATATTATCACCCGGATCATAATTCCTGTCAATAAAAAATATAGTAGATTTCTTGTGGCATATGATTAGCTAATTGAATATACATGATAATATTATTTGTTAAGACTGGGCCGAAGGGGGCATTGACTCCCGGAACACCCTCCAGGTACATAAAACAGCGTATGCTTTTATTATAACGACGTTTCGTTTCAAGGAAAGCTTTGTCAGATTATGCAGAAAATGTGTAAACTGCTTGTGTAAGCCAGGCCAAGAGTGAGGTGATAACCTTGTGCATGGGTTAGTTCACGTGCTGAAAGGTGACGTAGGAGAGCTTGGGCAAGAGGTTTCGTGAGCATGAATGAATGCCCTTTGGTGTCGCTTTATAATATTATAGGTAGTGAAGGCTGTTACCGTATTCTCCTCACCCCCCTGTCATTGTCACGTAGGATGAGCTAGGTCAGGTTATCAAGTGTAAAATCTTTCCAATGTATTACACATGTGTTGGTGTGGTGTGTTCTAAAAGCACATATATGTTTTAGGAGTCGTATCTTTGAGTTCGTAGGCTGTCTCGCTTACAAAAAAATTACTGCATCCGGCACAAGGATTGATATAGTTTTCAGGTTAACTATATGGTTTATAATTACTGTAAAGTACTGCTCCATTGTTACAGGCATACATTAGTGGTAAATTATGTAGAATTACTCCAGGATCACAGCAAAAAAGTCCGACATTACTAGCAACAATCAACAGCACCTGTCGGCGGGGTCAGGGAGGAGCCTCGATGCTGGTGAACAAATTGTGATACCTGGAATTCCAGAGTCGCTAATAAACATACATGATCACAACGCGTAGCCTGGGATTAGGGAAGGCACCAATAACATATTTATAAAAGTTAATGATTGTTTCGACATCTGAAATGTTGTACTATAATGCCGTATGTTATAGAGCGTTTATCAAAAGTATACAAGTATATTGCCGCCGTTAATAAAAAAAATTTCAGTAAATCTTACATGCCAGGTCGTAAATAAAATGTTCCATTTCTTTTCATCGGTAATTTTTGGATGTGCATTTATTGGTGAGAAGGCAGACGCTGTCTTTGAGCTGGGTTAATATAGAGAATCTCTGGCCAGAAAAGTACACGGGGATGTCGGCCAGAATCGTTGACACGTGCCAGAATAAGGGGTTGGTTGATATTACTTGTAGATGGTTCCGGGGATCTTCGCCCCCGCGGCCCAGACCTAGACCAGGTCTCCCTGACCATATTGGCCCATTGTTCAGTGACAGATGAATGTCATCAAGGTATGTATTTTTTTAGATATATTTTTTCTCTAATTTTGTATGCCTGAAAGGTTAAAAAGCATGCAGTCCCCTAAGGTGATGCCTTGATTCTGGTAAAGGGCTTTCGATACAAGGAATTGGCCTTACCTTTCCGCTTCCTTGTATCAAACTTGATTACGTCCAGTTACAAAGGCGCTGCATGACTCGTAATGGTTTAGAGCTTCCCCATAAATATAATGGTATTATAATGCAGTTATTTTAAAATTTTATACACCTGCATTTTAATAAATGTGATACCACAACTAAAATATCAGAAACACATCAAAGGTCAACAACGTGACACTCCTTTCACTACTTACCGTCAACTTCCACATGAAGTCTTTATAGAAATCCGACTTCTTGAGTTGGCACGACAGTGTGTGTACACCGAGAGGGGTATATACTCTGAGAGGCTATTTTAATCCTTATTTTAGTAATTAAATAATTTTTGATATCGGTGCAACTATTTTTCGTAACTAAACCTACCTAATGTAACCTAACCTAACCAAATCTAGGAGTAATTTTAGGTTTGGTTAGGTTACGTTAAGATAGATTTAGTTATCATAAAAAACAGATTTTACCCCATTTACGCCACATATGTCTAGCTAAATTGCCCAACCCACTTAACATTTAAGAATTTACATAATAATAATAATAATAATAATATTTTTTTTTTTACTACAAGTACGTGTACAAGGTATACAGGCCTAGCTGACATCAATGACATACTACTATATAGAAAGCCACTTGTTATGCAGAGCATTTCGGGCAAATTAGGTCGACCTAGTTTTGTCCCAGGATGCGACCCACACCAGTCGACTAACACCCAGGTACCCATTTTACTAATGGGTGAACTTAGACAACCGATATAAGGAAACACGTCCGATGTTTCCACCCCTTCGCCGAGAATCGAACCCGGACTCCTCACCGTGTGAAGCGAGAACTTTTGCCACCAGGCCACGGGGCACCATAGTAAAAAAACGAGCAGCCAAACTCGATATTGACCCAGTAGACTAACTCCCAGGTATCTATGTATTACGAGAGAGAGAGGTTTTATTTCGAGGTAACATGGGAAGCAGGTTAACATTAGATTTGCCCATGTCTTACCTCGTAGTGGGGCTTTTAATTTTGTCCTCCAGGATGCGACCCACACCAGTCGACTAACACCCAGATACCTACTTACTGCTAGGTGAACAGGGGCAGCAGGTGTAATGAAACATGCCCAGCATTTCACCTGTGTCAGGAGATCGATCAAGGACCCCAATGGAAATAAGTCACTTTGTCTACTTTTTTTTTTGTTAACCTAGGCAATTTACACTATTAAATTTACACATTAAAATGATCGTTTTACTTACGTGTAGCTGTCCCTAAATAAACTTGTGAGCTGAAGATGCTATCAGCGAGGCCAAGAGTCCTTACAAAGCTTTGTTTTCAAATACTGTAGGGCTAACTAGTAGGCAATTACTAGTGCTACGTTTGGAGGTAAATTAATACGTATATTATAGAAGAATTATTATTATTAATATGCCCGAAATGCCTAGGCATGCTAGTGGCTTTCTTTGTAATTATTTTATAATATGTAAACCACACATTGTAATTAATATTTTATAATATGTAAACACCACATTGTAATCTTTATAGAGAAATAAACATTTGAATTTGACTATTAAAATTATTTGAATAGTGATTGAAAAAATTATAACACTGGTAATTCCTAAGAAAAACACCATGTCATAAGTAACCGTTTTCTATTGATGTGATAAAAAATGGAAATTTTAAAGGAGTGCCTTAAATATTTTAATGTCACCATCATTCAACCATAATATTAGCAACCACGTTACAAAGTGGAATATATTTGGTCAACCGATTCTAGAATGTCTGGAGAAGGCACCTCCCCCAAAAAAATAACTTGTGGTAAATGACAACTCGTCCTACATGCCAGTGGCTCTCCTTGCATTTCAGTTTTATGATTGTAACTACCAATATCTATGTAAACTTGCAAAGAAATAAAATTTACTTTACTACTAAATGCCAACGTCGATTTCGTATTCTAAATTGTATTTTGTGGAAAATATTGGGTATTTTCCCGAAAGGTTATACTCGATAGCCTTTCTAATGTGAATATTCTTAATGTGTGGCTGTTGGTTCGTATTTTTCTTGATATGAGGAAAGAACCATCGCGATGGGTGGCTTGGGTACGCGGGACTGGGTCACACGAGGTGAGTCGCGCTCGTGGGATAAAGGTGAATGGAGGTGAACGATGGGTGGGCTCTGGATATAATGGAGATGGAAATCGGCGTTTACTACGACCAAATCGCGGTTAATGGTCTCTCTTCACAATAGTGAATGTTGTGAATATTCGCCGAGCATAATGTGGGACATTAAGTCCAAGAAACTATAATAATAGAGTGATAATGTGTTAAACAGTGAGTGACGCCGTCATGGCGGTGTTGATGGCGGAAATGTGCGTCGCTTCGATCAGCGTTCATCGCACGCGATTATTAATGGATTAACTTCTAACGAGAGTAAATTAATGGAACATTAAACCGACGTGTGAATAGTGTGTAAAGTGTTGCGTATAAACTCTACTGAAGGGGTTTAGTGAGAGGATATGAATCACTACCCCGACCAACCACGTTAAACAACGCCCGGTCTCGTGGGTGTAAGAGAGTTCAAGGGATCAATCTTTCTTGACTCATCGAGACAACCACCAACATCATCGTCTTGCCGGAAGAATAATCTACCGAGCAGGACCACGAGATCCGTCGAAGAATAGCGACAAGAATGTTGTTTCTTCCCCACTGTAAGTACTCTTATTGTCTTAGCAACCGTCTGGCCAGTAGGTATGTTGGGACAATGTGGGTTTGAGGTGGGAATGATAATGACGGATCTTCAAGTGAGCAGCAATGGCACGGATAAAGGGTGAGTGATATTAAGTTGTACTCTTTCCTCCTTCTCCCAATCAGTCAGACCTTAACCCATACAGTCCACAAAATTTAACAATACCGTAATCATTGGTGTTACTCATTCTTAATAAACTGGTCAAGGATAGATGTGGATTTAGAGTGAGAATATCGAAGGGTCCCCTTAAATGTGACCAGGAGCGGGGCAAGTTTTCTCACACGCCTCAACGGGGGTAACCGCGGTAAAATTATACTAGTCGGTCCACTCCCCGGGAGATAATTTGTTGTAAGTGGCGGTGAAGCCCAGACAGGTAATCTCTTAATTCCCCACATCGCCCGTTGGTCCTTCCTGAACCGGAGGTGATTAGTGAATTAATCATTATTGAATTAATTATTTAATAATTAAGTGACTGATTGTAGAAAGTGAGTATAGAGTACACAGATTAATTAATTGTGGGGTGAATTGTAATAATTAGTCCAATTAATTACTAGCCCAGGCGTGGCTACGATTTGTGCAAGAGTAAGGTTTGATAATCACCTTTATAAACAATTTATTTAATTTGTGACATCAGTGGTTATTTATCCTATAACCATGGCTGGACCCGATGAAACTGCTGGGAGTGTCAAGCCCAGGGATCTTAAAGCAAAGAAAGCCTCGTTACAAGCTCGTAAGGGTCATGTTACAAAGGCACTCAATAAGTGCATGGAGTTCATGGATCAAGATACAGTGGACCCCGATGAATTAAAATTGTATTTAGACTCCTTAGATAGTAAATATGAGTCATACAAGTTGTGGTTTAAGGAATATGAAAAGGACCTTATGGAGAATTGTACAGATAATGATGAAATAGAAACACTGTTTGAGCAATATTATGAAGTGGAGGAACATATTCTGTCCTGTAAAACTAGGGCTTTGCACAGTACAAAGAGTGTAAATAACTTAGTGGGCCAGCCTCGCACAGTAAATAAGATGTCCCTCCCCAAACTCCCAGAGGTACAATTGCTGTCGTTCCAGCCAGGAGACAGCTGGGAGGAATTTTGGTCCATTTTTAAGGCAATGGTACATGATAGGAATGATCTTGAACCTGTTAATAAGTTGATTTATTTAAAGGGACAATTGAGGGAGATGCCCTCATTCTCATTCAGGCCTTCCCCAATATAAACGACTCTTATACAGAAGCTGTTAGTCTGTTAAAGAGTACCTATGGTAATACGGAACAGCGTAGACTGGATCTAATAACTGCGCTGGTTAAATTGAAAACTCCAGAGCACAACTATAAAAGCTTGCAACAATTTCGGATTAAACTAGAGAGCACCCTCAAAATCTTGAGTAATAAACATAATCTGGAGGCATCAGATTGGTTATTGAGTGGGATGATACAACCTCAATTGAACCATAAGACGATAGAGTGGTTGTCTAACAAGTATCATAAAGGTTACTTTGGGTTGGAGGAAATAAGGATAGGTTTGCAAGAATTAATTGTTCAGTTGCAAACTAGCCAGCCCCCCACCTTTAAGAATACCGGTCATAGTGACGTCGAGTCATCAACTAAGTTCCACAAAGGGAAAAATTATTCCAATGGTAATAGTTACAACCCGACCACTAAAAAGGGTTATGTTGGCACATATCAAGTGACCGGGACCAGTAATAGTGGTACGTCACAACAAGACAGAAAGAATAAACACCCCAATAAGGGTAACCCGGGGGGTAAGCTGTCGAGCCAAGAGAAGAGAGACTGTCTCTTCTGTAATGAAACCCATCTCTCTAAACTTTGCGTTATCTACAATTCTTGGGAGGCGAAAGTGAAGAGATTGGAGGAGCTGGACCGGTGTATTCGATGTCTTGGTAATCATAATGTGAGGGATTGCCAGACCAAACTGAATACTTGTCACCAATGCAATAATGGCAGGCACCACATAGTGATGTGTAAGAGCGGGTGTAATCCTAGTAATGGTAAGGATAATCACCCCGACACTACAGTGGCGCACGTAAAACTTGCAGCTAACGTTCGTAATGGTTTAGCTGAAGTAGCACTACCTGTGTTGAACATGACAGTTAAAGATAAATGGCGTAAATCCAAGACTGTAACAGCGTTGTTAGATCAGGGATCACAACGTACTTTCATAAAGCGCAGTTGCCTTAATGGGATGAAAGTACGAAGGGGATATCCTACCACATTAAAATTGTCGGGTTTTCTCTCAGATAAAAGGGCCCAGTCATATGACACGGTTTATATAAACGTCGGTCTGGGCAGAGAGAAGACCCAAGTTAATGCAGTAGTCGTGGATAGACTACCGGAGAAGATCTCCACTGTGGGTCTTAATGCCAACAAGCAGAGACTCTCACAGAATAATGTGAAACTGGCACCCTCAGTAGTCAATAATGACTCTGTGGGACCAATAGGTGTATTAATAGGCAGCGACTATTATGCAGCCTTTGTGAAGGGTATGACGAAGAGATGCGGTGTCACTCTTCTCAACACTAGTGCAGGCCATGTAATTTATGGCAGGCTTCCTCGCAGTAATGAATGACTGGAGGAAGCCGTAAATGCAGTCACTGTGTGTCTTACTCATGAAACGTCACCCCAGTGTACATATTCTTCAATAGAGAATGCTGTTGAACCAGTGCACAAATTGTGGGAACTGGACAGTATTGGGATTAATGTAAATGAAGAAAGTCCAGATGATTCCTTCACTCAGGAACAATACCTGAAGGATGTTAAATTCGAGTCTGGACAATACTGGGTGCGACTCCCATGGAGCTAAACCATCCGGAACTACCCATTAATTACCGGATGGCGTATGGTCAGTTAAAGGCCCAGCTCCACGAATTGAGTAAGACACCAGAATTGCTGACTGCTTATAATGGGATCATTAATGAACAGTTAATTAACCAGTTCATAGAGGAGGTACCCCCTGAGCAAGCCAATATTCATGGCCACTACTTACCTCATCACGGAGTGAAGAAGGATTCGAAAACCACTCCTTTGAGGATCGTGTTTAATTGTAGTGCCAGGGGTAATAAAAATGTACCTAGTTTGAATGACTGTTTAATGACAGGTCCGTCGCTGACGGAGAAATTGGGAGATGTGTTGTTGAATTTCAGAGTTAATAATTATGCCTTTACGGCAGATATAAGTAAAGCTTTCCTGAGAGTGGGATTGCAAGAAACGGATCGGGATTACACAAGATTTCTGTGGCCAGAGGATCCTAGCAATCCACTTAGTCCGCTGAAAACCTTCAGATTCAGAAGTGTCTTATTCGGGGCTACTTCTAGTCCATTCTTACTTCAGGCGACGATAAATGCACATCTTAAACGTACAGGTGGTCCACTGAGTGAAATAATGAGTAAACAATTCTATGTGGACAATTTCCTGGGGGTGACGTCAACTGAAGAGGAGCTAATGAAGATATATGAAGGGGCTAATGACATAATGCAAGGTGCAAATATGCCTCTCAGGGAGTGGAACAGTAATTCGTCCAGGTTAAAGGACCGAATAAATAAAGACAATCCCGGAGATGGAGTATCTGGGTGTAGCAATGTATTGGGACTGACTTGGGATACTGAGAGAGACTTGATATCGTTAAAGCCTAATAATTATAGTATGCCCAATAAATTAACTAAGAGAGTCCTACTTGCTGAAATTTCAAAATGTTTCGATCCACTAGGCTTAGTGGCGCCTCTTACAATCCGAGGGAAATTGTTGGTACAAGAGGCATGGAAGCAGAATTGTGCTTGGGATGAAACCCTACCTGAGGAATTCGTTAACAGGTGGGAAGAATTAATTGGTGATTACGAGAAAATTCCAATGTTGGAGTTCCCGCGCCGGGTGGCAGTTCAAGAAGGGAATCATATACTCCACATCTTTTGCGATGCTTCTAAATTGGCGTATGGAGCAGTCGCTTATCTTCAATGTAATAAAGACCTTTCTCTTGTCATGTCTAAAGCTAAGTGGCTCCAATTAAATTACGTACCTTACCTCAGTTGGAATTAACCGCCATTTATGTGGGTGTCAAATTAGCTGATTATATACGGAGTAAATTGCCGGAGATAAATATTAGCGACACCATAATTTGGTCTGATAATGAGGTATCCTTGCAGTGGATCCGCAACGGAACCAGCAAGATTATATTCGTGCAAAATAGAGTCGCAGAGATTAACCAGATGCAAGAGAAATATGACAGTTTGGGTCAACATAAGTTAACTTTTAACCATATTCCCGGGGCGGAGAACCCAGCTGATTTCTTGTCTCGTGGGTTGACGTATGTAAAATTTGTGAAGACTTTATCATGGTTTAAGGGACCCAGTTGGTTGATGAATAAAAGTAACTGGCCTGTTCAAAAGGCGCATATTGCTCCGGTGGAAATTACTGTGAACACGGCTCCAGTCCTCGGTCCCTCCTTAGCCATTGATATAAATAGATACTCATCCTTACCAAAATTGATTAATGTCACGAAGTTGGTGTTTAAATTCATAAACAAGATGAATATCCCGTATGATTTTCCTCATCCCCTGAAATACTGGGTACAGAGAGTACAAGGAGAAATCTATGGAGAGGAGATTAAATTGCTAAGGGATGGAAAACTTGGGAAGGGTTCAATAATAGAGAAATTGGGGCTATACTTGGAGGATGACGTAATCAAGTGCAGAGGTAGATTGCAAAATGCTGAATTGGGTGAATATACTAAACACCCTATCTTGCTGCCCAAGACTCATCCTCTGACAACTTTAATTGTATTAAATGCCCATAAAAATGTGATGCATGGTGGAGTACAAGATACCTTAAATTGTATTAGGGAAACTTTCTGGATCCCTCAAGGACGACAGAGTGTGAAACGAGTCATCAAGACATGTGTAGTGTGCCGTCGAGTGGATGCCAGAACCTATATGTATCCAGGACCTCCACCATTGCCCAAGGAACGAGTGCAGTTAATAAAGCCATTTGATGTAACCGGTGTAGATTACAGTGGCCCCATCATTTTAACGGGTACTGCAGATGGTGTTCCTTTAAAGGTGTATGTGTGTCTATTCACTTGTACCGCTACAAGGGCAGTACACTTGAAGTGGCACAGGATTTGTCTGCAGAACAGTTCATACAGCTGTTTCGTAAATTTGCAGCTAGGAGATCCTGTCCGAGACTAATGATTTCAGATAATGCCACTAACTTTGTAGCGGGAGCGCAACATTTGAGGGAATTAAATGAGAGTAATGAAGTACAGTCTCTGTTAAATCAGCGAGGGTGTGGCTGGAAGTTTATAGCTCCCAGGGCCCCTTGGCAAGGGGGATTGTATGAAAGACTGATAGGTACAGTGAAGAGGTGTCTGCGTAAAGTACTACACCGGAAACGAATTAACTTGGAGGAATTCCGGGCAGTATTAGTGGAGGCAGAGAATCGGATAAATAATCGTCCTCTCTCGTACATAATTGATACTCCCGACGCAGAAGTACTGACTCCTTCTCACTTGATATGTGGGCGGAAACTAGAAGCTGCACCTATCTATAGAGATAATCCTGAGGAAATTGATGAAGATTATAATAATGTGACAGTATTAAGTGATAAATTTAAGATGTTAAATAAAGTAATTAATCACTGGTCTAATGTGTGGCGTAAAGAGTATCTCCTTACACTACGTGAACATTTTTATGGTGCGTCAGAAGCGGCTAATCGACAGAATATTCAACCGGGTGACATTGTGTTAATTGATACTGAGCAACCTCGAACATTGTGGCCTCTGGGTAAGGTAGTAACATTGTATCCAGACGCTCAGGGTGTTGTCAGGAATGTCAAAGTGTTGTGTCGAGGCCAAGAGAGTTTACGTACCATTAATAAGTTAATCCCCTTAGAATTAAAGGGAGTTCTATCAACTGTGAACGAAACCCTAAGGGAAAGTGACACGAGTGATGTTGAAGACGACACAGACCAGGGGATACCAGAGACAGAAAGTGTGGTTCGGCCTACCAGGAAGACAGCTGTTCAGTCCCGGGCGGGCTGGAAACTCCTGTTGCAAACTGACTCGATTTGAATCGTCTAACAACGAACTCTGCCCGGCCGCAGTGTGGAAAATATTGGGTATTTTCCCGAAAGGTTATACTCGATAGCCTTTCTAATGTGAATATTCTTAATGTGTGGCTGTTGGTTCGTATTTTTCTTGATATGAGGAAAGAACCATCGCGATGGGTGGCTTGGGTACGCGGGACTGGGTCACACGAGGTGAGTCGCGCTCGTGGGATAAAGGTGAATGGAGGTGAACGATGGGTGGGCTCTGGATATAATGGAGATGGAAATCGGCGTTTACTACGACCAAATCGCGGTTAATGGTCTCTCTTCACAATAGTGAATGTTGTGAATATTCGCCGAGCATAATGTGGGACATTAAGTCCAAGAAACTATAATAATAGAGTGATAATGTGTTAAACAGTGAGTGACGCCGTCATGGCGGTGTTGATGGCGGAAATGTGCGTCGCTTCGATCAGCGTTCATCGCACGCGATTATTAATGGATTAACTTCTAACGAGAGTAAATTAATGGAACATTAAACCGACGTGTGAATAGTGTGTAAAGTGTTGCGTATAAACTCTACTGAAGGGGTTTAGTGAGAGGATATGAATCACTACCCCGACCAACCACGTTAAACAACGCCCGGTCTCGTGGGTGTAAGAGAGTTCAAGGGATCAATCTTCTCTTGACTCATCGAGACAACCACCAACATCATCGTCTTGCCGGAAGAATAATCTACCGAGCAGGACCACGAGATCCGTCGAAGAATAGCGACAAGAATGTTGTTTCTTCCCCACTGTAAGTACTCTTATTGTCTTAGCAACCGTCTGGCCAGTAGGTATGTTGGGACAATGTGGGTTTGAGGTGGGAATGATAATGACGGGATCTTCAAGTGAGCAGCAATGGCACGGATAAAGGGTGAGTGATATTAAGTTGTACTCTTTCCTCCTTCTCCCCAATCAGTCAGACCTTAACCCATACAGTCCACAAAATTTAACAATACCGTAATCATTGGTGTTACTCATTCTTAATAAACTGGTCAAGGATAGATGTGGATTTAGAGTGAGAATATCGAAGGGTCCCCTTAAATGTGACCAGGAGCGGGGCAAGTTTTCTCACACGCCTCAACGGGGGTAACCGCGGTAAAATTATACTAGTCGGTCCACTCCCCGGGAGATAATTTGTTGTAAGTGGCGGTGAAGCCCAGACAGGTAATCTCTTAATTCCCCACATATTTCATGCAGATCAAGCTTGTATTTACAAAGAAAATTTAGCTTTGAGTAAATCTCTGCTTGGAACAAAACATACTCTATAAATAAAGGTTTGCTCAATCCAGTGATTTTTACCATATTTTGTCGGCAAATCTTGACTTTCAAAATTCCATTTTTTTTTTTAATATTTTGAAAAGTAAATTTCTCAATATACGTTATTTAGGTTAGATCAGATTTCGTTGGGTTAGATTACCGTCTGTTAACAATATTTTGCCATTTATAGCATAGAACAGCACATACAAAAATAATACATAAAAACGATCAAAATATTTCATGCGCGAACAGAAAATGGGAAGCCAGCCTGTGGACTTGAAAATACTCAATCGTGTTTACATTTCAATGCCATCATCCCTTCAGGCAAAGTGAAAAAAACCGACGTTTAAGAGGGTAGTAAATAGAGACTCGTATCAAGACGTGGTTGATGTGTACGCGTGCGTTCCCATTTCAGCCTGGAATGAAATAATAATAATAGGTTGCTCAGTTTTCAGAAATTGACGCAAATGCGTTAGAAAACGAAATATGTTTGCTCTAGGGACTTCAGGAAGGGGGTGTCTTGATGCTGTTGAAGATCTTTTGAACAAGTGAATTGGAGCTATGCTCTCCTGTCTTTGATCGAATCTGATTGCCTTCCATTCTCCAGACTGAATGATAAGACCTGTTTGGATTTTTAACCCGGAGGGTTAGCCACCCAGGATAACCCAAGACAGTGCGTCATCGAGGACTGTGTCTTATTTCCATTGGGGTCCTTCAGTCTTGTCCCCTAGAATGAAACCCACACCAGTCGACTAACACCCAGGTACCTACTTACCGCTAGGTGAACCGGGACAGCAGGTGCAAAGAAACATACCCAACCTTTTCGCCTGGCCGGGGATTGAACCGCGGACGCTCAGTGTGTGAAGCCAGTATGTTGCCTACCAAGCCATACGAATTAGTGCTTCCCCTTGAATATAATATAATAATAATGCTCCGGGATCTTGCAAATATTTGCATATACCTTAAGTACAAGATGATGGAGGCACGTACTGTTTACTTGATTTATCTCATGATTTTTAAATTTTTCGTCCTGTTACATACACTTGCGAGCCTCATTCAGAATTAATCTCTCCGGAATGCTGCATTCTTCGGTTCAGTTATAATTCATCCACACGCTGCTCTCTGTCTAGTTGCATATTGATGAATAAGATACGTGTGCAACACTTGGGTATCTTTATTGTCCACGTTTCGCCAACAAAGCAGGCTTCTTCAGTCGAATATGTCTGTATTGCATACCATTAATAACGTGATACTTGTTTGACACAACTTCATGGTATTCTGGTTCAGATGGTATGTTTCACAACTATTGCTAAACAATTTATTGGCATGACCTACTTCTACTACGGGACTCCACCCACCTCTGATTCCGTCTCCAACTGTTAAACCTTACTTCTGGCTCCGGTATTAAGTCTCCATCGTGATGCCTCTGCTTTAGGCTGAATGACTAAATACCTTCCACCAAGGCTAAGTGACTGATCGCCTTCTATCGAAGGTGACTGATTACCTTAAAATTACCTCTCCGGTTCTTCCACTGTCTCCAGTACAAAAGTCTCTCCTGTATTTGACTGAAGGAGCCTGCTGTGCAGGCGAAACATGTTGATTATTCATCAACATGATACTTACTGTACATTGTGTATGAAGACAGTTAAATAAAGGGCTCTTGATTTTAGGAATTGGACTACCCTCCCCTTCCTTGGATCAGTCCTGAATGCCTTTCATTCCTCAGACATTGTTTGACCCTTCTAATGAAAGCTTAAGGGAATAATGAGGTCCTTATTTTGTAACAAGAAACTGTTAGTTTGAGGAAGGGAGAAGTCAAGGCATGGGAGTAGACATGTATGCAACATTTACGGTATTTTGTTAGATGCGACTCACAACAGTTGTCTAACTCCTGATATCACTGGTCGACAACCAAAATGCTTCCGAGACCAGAGTAGCAATTTCCATCAAATTTTAGGTCATTGATAATGAATATCATGGTTAAAATTGTTTGTTAGCTCTACTTTTCAATATTCACTTTCGTGTCACAACAGGTTGCAACAGGCTTGCTGCAGTGTTTCTTACCACTCGCAGTCTCACTGACCTTCATTATTGTTCCAGCAGTCATAGAAGGTGGTTGTGCTGTGCAAGTTTATATTTTGAGGTGAAAGGTAGGTGATTTTCTTAGCCAAACACTTTTTAAACTTATAATATTTACTGAGCAAGCTATTGATATACATGTGAGGCATATTATATTAATTTTATTTTCCTAATGAATGATATAAATACTTTTGCTTAGCTGTCATGCTCTGTATTATAATGACAAATTAATGAATAAATTTTCTGTTTATCTTCTAATTATTGTTTTCTTCTTTCAGATGCACCAAGTACTGCAACTTTCTATGTGAATGGGACATTCGTGCAAGAGGTTACCACTACATCAGGAGAGACTGCCCCCCACCTCGTTAATCATTGGAGCCTGGGATAAAAAATGTTCAACATCCACCTCTCATTGAACCAAACAAAATTTTGCTGCCACCACTACACATAAAACTGGGGCTTATGAAAAACTTTGTAAAAGCTGTCGACAAATCTGGTCAGGGATTCAAGTATTTAACATCAAAATTTCCCTCACTGAGCGACGTTAAGATAAGAGAGGGAGTCTTCAATGGTCCTCAGATTCGAGAGCTTCTTAAAGATGATGACTTTGAATCAGACCTTCAGGGGGAGGAGATAGCTGCTTGGGAAGCATTCAAGTTAGTGGCGAAGGGATTTCTCGGAAACAGAAGGGAAGGCAACTATGAAGAATTGGTGGAAAACCTCATCAAGGCTTAAAAGAACATGGGATGTAATATGTCACTTTGAAATCCACTTTTTGGACTCACATTTAGACTTTTTTTCCAGCGAACTGTGCTGTAGTTAGTGAGGAACATGGTGAAAGGTTTCACCAAGATATTTCAACCATGGAAAAATGGTACCATGGCAAATGGGGCACAAGAATGCTTGCAGACTATTGCTGGACATTGGCAAGAGGAGTCTTCAGCCCACTATAAGCTTCAAACAAAAAAGGCAGAGTAGGTACGGATTAGTTTAAAACATACTGACACATATTGTACGTTACAATAAAATAATCAAATATTACATGTCTTTACAATATTACATGTCTTTACAATATTACATGTCTTTAAACCTATAGCCAACAAGCATTTTTCAAGGTGATATTTGGATTCAGGACATGAAAATACATAAGAATTAACTAATCTCATTTAAGAAGCATACAACTTTTCAAAAATTGTTGACCAGTGTATCTTTTACTGCTAGGTGAATATGGGTAGCAGGTTTAAGAAGTCCTGTTCCTACGCCTCACCTTGCTCGGGATATTAGCCTAGTATGACCGGCCCTGTAGTTCAGCGCTAGCTTACTGAGGCCTACGGCAGAGGTTGTGGGGTGTAGCCTATTATCGGCTTACTAGAACGGGGCCTTCGTTGTAATAAAAATTGGATACATCAACAATGTGTTGTTACCCTGTTCGTTGTAGATAGCTTCATTGTGGTAGCAAGTTCCCCTCTTTTCAATCACATGAGAAGTGACCCCTTTCAGGTTTTAGCGCTTAATTTGACTGTATTATTATTATTATTATTATTATTATTATTATTATTATTATTATTATGTATTAGTGAGTGACAGCCTGAGCAGGGAGACGTCAGTAGGACCAGTAAGTTTATTCAGGTACAGTTACAAATAAATACAGTTGCATAAATTATCATACATAGCAGCATGTGTGTAGATTACCTAGGATAGCCCCAAGAAAGTGACAATAATGACATCGTCAAGCATTCCACTATGGGTTTAGTACCTTCAGTAGCTTCAGTGGTTACCTTCCAGCAGAGGAAGTTACTAGGGACATAAACCATTGCTTCCCCCGAGGGTTTAGTCTAGTTCCTGCTCGCTAGTATTTATCTTAGTTGCCTCTCCCTAGAGTGTAGCTCACAGTTCGTGTGGGTATAGCTAACGTTAATGATTTGATAGTGATGTGAAACGCAAGTATACCATCCCATATGTTTGCTGGGATTCTTATCATAGCTTTATCTGTGCTCGGCCTCTTGCGTGTTATCGGAGGTTGCATATCATCTCCTAGTAGGTACTACATCAGGCAGTATTCTGGAACATTTGTTCATGTGATGAGTTAGGTTAGCACAGTATTTGTCATTTTGGAAGATTATTTAAGTTTTTGGGCATTTGTGTTGATGTTTGTTACAGGGCGAGCAGATAAAGCTCTGATGTGGCCGGGGTTCGTCTTGAATCTTGAATATCCGGTCATTTGTTTACAAAGTGCGCCTTGACCCCGCGTACCTCAATTTTTTGGCCTGAACTTGAACTTCATCTTCATTTGCTTAGTGGGGTCTAAAGAAAATAACACGCAGGAAAGCAAGTGAGTAGTAAACACTGGTTTTGTCTAGGTGGGTATAGGCGCAAGCAGGGGGGGGTTAGAGCAGTAGACGTCACTTCCCGACATGTATGTATGCGGTGCAGCACCCGGACGGTGTTGGGGCCCTAGTTAGAAGCAAAGTAGTGTGTACCACCAGGAGTTACCTTTCTACAAAAGGTTCTGCTTAACACTGTACGTCTTCAGAAACCACATTCTTCCTCTAAGAGGCAAGTTTTACTGATGCGTTTAGTGTCTCCGATTTTATCGTTGATAGATTGAACTAAAAGATATTTTAGCAATTTAAGAAAATGGGGAAATATTTTTGTTTTTTATGCAAGAAGAAATGTTGTAGGTTAATAAGAACAGCTCTAGCAAGCACAGATGCGTGAGTAATGAAAACCTAGCAGAGTGGTGGAAATGCAGGGAGTGATGCGCCATGAACAACAGACAAGCACCCCCGATGAGGATAATGAATGCTCTAATCTCAGTGTCTGGGAAAAAAAAAAGGTTTTATCATTGCAATTATTTTTCTTGGGGAAAAAATTATATAGTCCATCGCATAATATGGATATAATGCTTGGATATCCAAATTTTACTTAAAGTTAAACCCATGTGAGATATTAAAGAGGAAGGATTATTGAAGGCTCAGTCCTCCGTCTGCTAATGGCAAAAGCACCCGTTATGAATATAGAGGGATAACTTTTAATGTTTAGAGTAACTTTTCATACAGTTCTCGATAGGAAATTTCCTTTTTAAATTGGGGATATGTTTTTATTTCCTTACTGGCTTTTTTTTTATCAGAAGACATTTAAAATTTTTTAAATTTTTTTTTTAAAAAATAAATCACACTTTGGCCATTGATATTTAGAGATTTGGAGATTTTAAACAATTATACAGTTTTTTTTGTGATATGAAGAGGTATTAATAAGACAAATTTGAGTTGAAAAAGGGGGGTTAAAAGTTAGTACAATTGAAACATTGAAAGATTTGAAAATCTAGAAGGGGAACAGGAGTACAGATTAAAGATCCTTTAAGGTTACCTTGATGCTGGGGGGGTTTATGAAAAAAATTAACTTCCTTCCCTTTCCTTAGATCAAACTTTTTCTCCCCTTTTTCCCCGGCGCTGTATGACCCCCCAAGGTTTGCACTTCCCCCGGGAGAAACATCCACACGAGCCACAGCGAAATTTTCAACTACTTGTGTCAGGGAGTACAAGCGTGATATAGTCTCATGAAGAGATAGTGAAGCACTCTATAAGGTATTTTAAAAAAGGATAGTAAGGCTAGGATGAAACTATACCAATACTTTGAAGTTTTTAAACTCGGGGGCAGGGGGTATTCTTGCTTCCCCCCCCCCACAACTACTGAGAGGAACAGGATAAAACGTCACTGTTTGTATTCAAGTTTTAAAGCGAACCATTGACCCAGAGAAGAACATTTTACTAGGTTTTAGCAATGGTCGCAAGGAACCCCGGGGGGGATAACGGGAATAATTACCATGGTTTAGGTGTGGGGGTGGGCGGGAAGGGGAGGCAGTCTAGCATAGTGGGTGTGAGGGTAGGGGCTCCTCCGGGATTTTTACTCATCCCACGACAACTTAGCCGAAGTAAAAAAAACCGTACAGTCAGAGGATGGTCGCACTTGATATTCTGCATATTTTTTTGTCTACATATTTAAGTGCATCCATGAAAATCAAGGATTTTAACAAGAAATGGTTAATTACATTTATAAGCAAGTCTGTTAACATCCGAGCGTGTTCACGTTCATGTATCTGAGTAAGGCGACCGTAGTAGGCTGCATCCTGCGAGGAAAAAATTTTCTTTACGACGGGGGAAAATGAGTAAATCAGAATGTCACAGCCAGTTTTCTCTCCATCAAGGATGTGTGTGTGTGTGTGTGTGTGTGTGTGTGTGTGTGTGCAGAATAACCACTTGGGGAAAAATAATGAACTTTTCCGGCAGTGGTTTTTGATATTTGAACACTTTTTTTCTGTGATCTTATTACATATGTTTTACTCTGTGTAGGGATTAGATCGTTTAGAAATACATTTGAGGACATGTTGATTTATGAGGATAATTTACAATTATATGCAAGATGATTCTTTTGAGGGGTTTATGAGGGTTTACACAAGTATAGCAAGATATATGAGGAACCAACCCCTTCTGTGGAAGGGGAATTTATCAGGCCAACGTTTCCATATAATGATAATTTTTCATAGTGTTGAAAAGGCACTTTAATTATCAGTTTCCCCGGGCCCATTTACAACGCAAATGACGTGACACATTCCATCCAGTCTCCTCCACACGTGTCTGGTTTGACGCTGGGCCGTGATACAAACAAAACAGATATACCTGGAAGGTGTTCCGGGGTCAACGCCCCCCGGCCCGGCCGTGACCAGGCCTCGTGGTGGAAAGGGCCGATCAGCCGGGGGCACGCAGACCGAAGTACGAACCACAGCCCGGCTGATCAGGTATGACTAGGTGCCGTCCAGCTCCCTCTCGAAGACAGCCAGGTGTCTATTGGTAATCCACCAGTATGTTTGAAGGAATTGAACAGTCTTGGGGGCCCCCACTTATTGTGTTGTCTCAGGACCATGGGCCCCGCTTTTCATTGGGAGGGGGGTTACAATACTTTAAACATTTCTGAGCTTTAATGAATTCCTAATTGAAGGAATCGCAAGGCCGGCATCTTATTTTTTTGAGAAAGAAAATAAATCTGCTTTACTATAATGATAATTTTAGAGTAAATAAACGTGATTCATTCACATTAACATGGTTGTGACCCGAGGTTAGTTTCTGGTATAGTGTTGTGCGGA
>WNWK01033679.1:0-20982 GCA_009830355.1 Cherax destructor | reverse complement strand
TGTCACTACACAACACTACTGTCACTCATACAACACTACTGTCACTCACACAACACTACTGTCACTCACACAACAAACGACCATTTCAGTAGTGATTTCAGCAACCATAAAAATCTTACAACGAGAAGTATCAATGACAGCACCGTGTCACCACAGTGTCACCACAGTGTCACTACAGTGTCACCACAGTGTCACTGATACCTCACATAGTATCAGTATCACTCAGGCTACACAGTGTCAGTGTCACTCAGGCTACACAGTATCAGTATCAGGCTACACAGTATCACTCAAGCTACACAGTATCAGTGTCAGGCTACACAGTATCAGTGTCACTCAGACCACACAGTATCAGTGTCACTCAGGCTACACAGTATCAGTATCACTCAAGCTACGCAATATCAGTATCAAGCAGGCCACACAGAATCAGTGTCACACAGGCTACACATTATCAGTATCACTTATGCTACACAGTATCAGTATCAGTCATGCTACACAATATCAGTATCACTCAGGCCACACATTATCAGTGTCACTCAGGCTACACAGTATCAGTGTCACTCAGGCCACAGAGTATCAGTGTCTCTCAGGCTACACAGTATCAGTATCACTCAGGCAATATAGTATTAGTGCCACTCAGGCCACACAGTATCAGTGTCACTCAGGCCACACAGTATCAGTGTCACTCAGGCAACAGAGTATCAGTGTCTCTCAGGCTACACAGTATCAATATCACTCAGGCCACACAGTATCAGTATCACTCAGGCCACACAGTATCAGTTTTACTCAGGCCACACAGTAGCAGTATCACTCAGCCTACACAGTATCAGTATCACTCATGCTATATAGTATTAGATCCACTCAGGCCACACAGTATCAGTGTCTCTCAGGCTACACAGTATCAGTATAACTCATGCTATATAGTATTAGTGCCACTCAGGCCACACAGTATCAGTGTCACTCAGGCCACACAGTATCAGTGTCTCTCAGGCTACACAGTATCAGTATCACTCAGGCCACACAGTAGCAGTATCACTCAGACTACACAATATCAGTATCACTCAGGCCACACATTATCAGTGTCACTCAGGCTACACAGTATCAGTGTCACTAAGGCTACAGAGTATCAGTGTCTCTCAGGCTACACAGTATCAGTATCACTCAGGCTATATAGTATTAGTGCCACTCAGGCCACACAGTATCAGTGTCTCTCAGGCTACACAGTATCAGTATCACTCAGGCTATATAGTATTAGTGCCACTCAGGCCACACAGTATCAGTGTCACTCAGGCCACAGAGTATCAGTGTCTCTCAGGCTACACAATATCAGTATCACTCAGGCTATATAGTATTAGTGCCACTCAGGAAACACAGTATCAGTGTCACTCAGGCCACACAGTATCAGTGTCTCTCAGGCTACACAGTATCACTATCACTCAGGCCACACAGTATCAGTATCACTCAGGCCACACAGTATCAGTGTCACTCAGGCCACACAGTATCAGTGTCTCTCAGGCTACACAGTATCAGTATCACTCAGGCTATATAGTATTAGTGCCACTCAGGCCACACAGTATCAGTTTTACTCAGGCCACACAGTAGCAGTATCACTGAGGCTACACAGTATCAGTATCACTCAGGCCACACAGTATCAGTTTTACTCAGGCCACACAGTATCAGTATCACTCAGGCACACAGTATCAGTTTTACTCAGGCCACACAGTAGCAGTATCACTCAGGCTACACATTGTCAGTATCACTCAGGCTACACAGTATCAGTATCACTCATGCTACACAGTATCAGTGTCACTCAGGCTACACAGTATCAGTATCACTCAGGCCACACAGTATCAGTATCACTCAGGCTACACATTGTCAGTATCACTCAGGCTACACAGTATCAGTATCACTCAGGTTACACAGTATCAGTATCACTCATGCTACACAGTATCAGTATCAATCAGGCTACACAGTATCAGTATCACTCGTGCTACACAGTATCAGTGTCACTCAGGCTACACAGTAAGTGTTACTGGTATCACTACAGTGGTACTCACTGGACGGACCATTACAATGACACCATTAATCTCCAGGTAGTAATTTGAGTCTTTAATCTGACGTTTGTTGACAGTATCGTATGAATTACTGGCCTCATACACGTCACACAACACACATGAAGTAAGTCTTCGTTCTGGGAGTTAGAACGCTCGGCTAACAATCGAAGGGGCACGGACTCGATTCTAAGGCAGTAAATAGGCATCTCGGTTTCAGCCGACCTAGTTTTTTTTTTTAATATTACTCGAATTATATTGCTGACTTTTGAAATAAGCTGAGGTAAGATAATCGTTCTTAAAGTGTATATGAACTGTGGTATTATGAAAGCTGTTATCCTGTACATGAGGTGAGGTAGGATAACAACTCATAGCTTATACATGAACTGTGGCAGGATAACAGCCCTCATTTTGTCCATGATCAAAGGTATTCTAATTGCTGCCTGAGCATGAGGTGAGGTAGGATGATAACTCATAATACATGAGCCGTAGCAGGATAAGAGCTGTTATTCTGTACATGATCGAAGTATGATAACTGCTGATAAATAAGACACATGCGCAACACTTGGATATCTTTATTCTGGAGCCTTTCCAGAATAAAGCAACACAAATTTTGCATCAGTGTCTCATTTATGACCTTGTCGGTTTTGTAAACCTTTTATTCACTTGATAAATATTGCCTGTGCTTCCTGGAGCCTTCCAGGTGTCTGGATGCTTGGCAAATGCTGCCTGTGCTTCCTGGAGCCTTCCAGGTGTCAGGATGCTTGGTAAATGCTGCTTGGTTCTCAGACCCTTTACGATGGGTGTCTTAATGTAGGCATCATGGTTCTAAGACCTTGCAAGGTGTCTTGATGTTGATGAAGGTGTCTTAGTTCTAGGATCCCAGAAGACGAATTTTTAATGCTTGTAAAAGAATACTACTTATAGAACGATCAAGGAGGTGTCTTGATGCTCGTGAAGTTCTCTTGGTTCTAGTACCCTTCAAGGAGGTGTCTTGATGTTCGTAAAGTTCTCTTGGTTCTAGAACCCTTCAAAGGAGAGTCTTGATGCTCATAAAGTTCTCTTGGTTCTAGAACCCTTCAAAGGAGAGTTTTGATACTCGTGAAGTTCTCTTGGTTCTAGTACCCTTCAAGGAGGTGTCTTAATGCTCGTGAAGGTCTCTTGGTTCTAGTACTGTTCAAGGAGGTATCTTGATGCTCGTGAAGGTCTCCTGGTTCTAGTACCCTTCAAAGGAGAGTCTTGATGCTCATGAAGGTCTCTTGGTTCTAGAAACCTTCAAGGGAGAGTCTTGGGGGTTCGTGAAGTTCTCTTGGTTCTAGAACCCTTCAAAGGAGAGTCTTGATGCTCGTGAAGTTCTCTTGGTTCTAGAACCCTTCAAAGGAGGGTCTTGATGCTCGTGAAGTTATCTTGGTTCTAGAACCCTTCAAAGGAGAGTCTTGATGCTCGTGAAGGTCTCTTGATTCTAGAACCCTTCAAGGAGGGTAGGTGCAGGGGTGAGGAACCGAGGGAGTTGATGAAGTGGTGGGGGAGTATGGGGTTGATGCATGAACTATTGACTGCGGGGGTTGATGGTTTGGTTTGGGAGTAGGAGGCAGTGGGAGGGGGTGCGGGGTGTTAATGATGGTCGGGGAGTGGTAGGGGAGCAAGGTTGTGGAAATGGTCGGTGCCTGGATGGGAAGATGGAAATTACGTTGTGGAAAAGGGGTTGATGCAGGGATAGGGGAGTAGTGAGGTTGAAGGAATGGTGTGGGTCGATGCATAGGGTGTATTTGGGTGTAATGCAGGGCATGAGCAATGGGTGTGGGGTGTATGCAGGAAAAGGGTAGGTGGTGTTGATGTATGGGATGGGATCATGGGAGAGGTTGATGCAGGGGTGAAGTGTTCATGCAGAGGTGATGTAGACAGTAAATTAGGTTGAATGTAGAGCACAACAAGCTTCACACAGTTTGCTACATTGACTTGTTAGCGGCGGTCAATTATAGTAAGCAGTAACCCTCACTGACAGTGATGTCATAAGCTCACATACACTCCTGGCTCGGCCAGTAGCTACCTGGAGTCTACCTGGAGAGAATTCCAGGGGTCAACGCCCCCGCGGCCCGGTCTGTGGCCAGGCAATGTCAGTTTCAACTACCAATGGAAAACTCTGATAATACTCTCGTCCAGCAGTTTTTTTCAGTTTCTTCTATCGAGGTGTTTGATGGGATAAAGATATAAATGTTAAAAGCAGGTGGGGATATAGTTTTGGAGTGGCTGGTGCTATTATTTAATAAATGTATGGAAGAGGGTAAGGTACCTAGGGATTGGCAGAGAGCGTGTATTGTTCCTTTGTATAAAGGCAAAGAGGACAAAAGAGAGTGCAAAAATTGTAGGGGAATAAGTCTATTGAGTATACCTGGTAAAGTGTATGGTAGAGTTATTATTGAAAGAATTAAGAGTAAGACAGAGAGCAGGATAGCAAATGAACGAGGGAGCTTTAGGAAAGGTAGGGGTGTGTAGACCAAGTGTTTGCAGTAAAACATATAGGTGAACAGTATTTAGATAAGCGTAAAGAGGTTTTAGTGACATTTATAGATGTGGAAAAAGCGTATGATATTGTGGATAGGGGGACAATATGGCAGAGGTTGCAGGTGTATGGAATAGGAGGTAGGTTACTGAAAGCAGTGAAGAGTTTTTATGAGGATAGTGAGGCTCAGGTTAGAGTGAGTAGGAGAGAGGGAGATTATTTCCCAGTAAAAGTAGGCCTTAGACAAAGATGTGTGATGTCACCGTGGTTGTTCAATATATTTATAGATGGGGTTGTAAGAGAAGTGAATGCGAGGGTCTTGGCAAGAGGTGTGGGGTTAAAAGATAAAGAATCAAATACAAAGTGGGAGTTGTCACAGTTGCTTTTTTGCTGATGACACTGTGCTTTTGGGAGATTCTGAAGAGAAGTTGCAGAGGTTGGTGGATGAATTTGGTAGGGTATGTAAAAGAAGAAAATTGAAAGTGAATATAGGAAAGAGTAAGGTGATGAGGATAACAAAAAGATTAAGTGACGAAAGATTGGATATCAGATTGGAGGGAGAGAGTATGGAGGAGGTGAATGTATTCAGATATTTGGGAGTGGACATGTCAGCAGATGGGTCTATGAAGGATGAGGTGAATCATAGAATTGATGAGGGGAAAAGGGTGAGTGGTGCACTTCGGAGTCTGCGGAGAAAAAGAACTTTGTCCATGGAAGTAAAGAGGTGAATGTATGAGAGTATAGTTATACCAACACTCTTATATGGGTGTGAAGCATGGGTGATGAATGTTGCAACGAGGAGAAGGCTGGAGGCAGTGGAGATGTCATGTCTGAGGTCAATATGAGAATTCGGAGTTTGGAAATTAGGAGGAGGTGCGGGATTACCAAAACTATTATCCAGAGGGCTGAGGAGGGTTGTTGAGGTGGTTCGGACATGTAGAGAGAATGGAACGAAACAGAATGACTTCGAGAGTGTATATATCTGTAGTTGAGGGAAGGCAGGGAAGGGGTCGGCCTAATAAAGGTTGGAGGGAGGGGGTAAAGGAGGTTTTGCGTGTGAGGGGCTTGGATTTCTAGCAAGCGTGGGTGAGCGTATTTGATAGGTGTGAATAGAGACAAATGGTTTTTAATACTTGACGTGCTGTTGGAGTGTGAGCAAAGTAACATTTATGAAGAGATTCAGGGAAACCGGCAGGCCAGACTTGAGTCCTGGAGATGGGAAGTACAGTGTCTGTACTCTGAAGGAAGGGTGTTAATGTTGCAGTTTTATAACTGTAGTGTAAAGCACCCCTCTGGCAAGACAGTGATGGAGTGAATGATGATGAAAGTTTTTCTTTTTCGGGCCACCCTGCCTTGGTGGGAATCGGCCGATGTGTTAATAAAAATTTTAATGTTATCTGTAAATGATGATACTAAACTGTGACTGGTGTTTTTATCTGTCTGCTGTGAGGATATTAAACAACAGAGGTGCCTGAACATTACCTTGGGGTACTAAGCTTTTTACCTCGCTCTGTTTTATAGCTCTCTTTGTGTTATGTGTTAGAAACCTGATAATTCATTTGCCTACCTCACCGTTTTCCCCATGATCTTCATTTTGTGTGCAATCATTCCATGATCCCATATGTCAATCCCCAATATCCCATATGTCAATCCCCCATGATCCCATATGTCAATCCCCCATGATCCCATATGTCAATCCCCCCATTATCCCATATGTCAATCCCCCCATGATCCCATATGCCAAACGCTTTTGTAACAACTGTGTATATCACATCTGCTTTTTGGTTTTCTTCCAACGTCTCCATAATTCTGTCATAGTGGTTTAGCAGCTGTGACAGGCTGCTAAACCACTGCTGGTTTAGGTTATGCAGATTGTGCTGTTTCATAAAGATTGTAATTTGGCTTCTCGTCACTCTTTTGAAGACTTTTATGATGTGTGATGTTAATGCTACTGGAATGTAACTTTTACATAGGTCTTTACTACCTCCCTTACGCAAAGTCTGGTTTTTCAATTGATCTAAGCTCTTTCCTTTCTCCAAAGAACACTGAGGGCTCGAGTTAATAGTACTTTGCACTTTTTTTTATAAATAAGGCATCCCATGAATCTGGTCTAAGTGCTGAGTAAGCGGACATGTTTTTAATTTCTTTTTCGAATTCTAGGGGATTAGTGCTAATGTCAGATAGTTGGTCTGCGCGGCTTTCAGATGTTATGAAAAAGGTTTCTGCATTCTTCACCCAGCTTTCATTTAGTGGGTCTTTAAGAATTTCGCTAATTTCCTGCTCATTATATGAATCTCCTATTCTGTTATTAATGGTCCAATTAAACAGATAGTTTTAGACTGGATTTTGCATATGTATGGAACTATTTGGAGTTTCTTACAATATTCTGAATGGCTTTCTGTTCCCTTTGTGATTCTTCTCTTTGGTACGACAGATTAAATTTTTGCTCTATGACGTTGATATCTGGGCTAAGATAATTTTTCCATCTTTGTGAAATATTAATGTTTTTAAGCAATTCGGTAACCTTTTTTATTCTTTTGTACCATCTCTTACGCTCTCTTTCTATATCTGACCTCCTAGGCTTCTTCAATGGTACATATTTAATACAGACCTTGTATGCTTCAGTGCTGAGCTTTTCCAAGCACTGGTGAGATGTTATGGTGCTCGTGGCTGTTTTTCACGATGTGACTAATAGTTCTTTTTTATTTTTTCCCAATCAGTTCTACTCTTGCTGAAGTTGAAGTAATATTTAATAAACATTCCTTCTCGTACAATATTGCTGGAGTTCCTTATCCCTGAGTTTATACTCGTTTGTATTTCTATGATATTGTGGGCAGAGTAAATTGTTTTTGTGATAGCTATATCTTTGATCAGTTCCTCGCTGTTTATGAAAACCAAATCTTGTGTATTTTCATTTGTAGTGGGATAAGTTATGTTAGTTCAATGCAATTTTTTCACAAAGCCTCATTAGTTGCGAGATATGTAAGTGTTGAGCCAGAGTGATGCCAGGAACTATTTCTGGTATCATATTGTGATGAATCATCTTCCACGTTACATTTAGAAGGTTGAAATCTCCGAGGAGAATAACAATAGGTTTGGGATTTTCCATCCTTTCAAGACAGTTAACTATCTTCCTTATCTTTATTTCTACAAGTACATGATACAACTTATCCAGACCTAGCTGACATCAATGACATACTATATAGAAAGCCCCTGGTTATGCAGAGCTTTTCGGGCAACTTGGATTAATGCGACCCTCACCAATCGGCTAACACCCAAGTACCTATCTGCTGCTAGGTAAACAGCGGCAGCAGGTGTAAGGAAACACGCCTAGTGTTTCCACCCGTAACGGGGATCGAACCACGGACCTCACTGTGTGAGTTGAGTTCCCTACAACCGAGCTATGGGAAAAATTACTGTTGACCAAGGCAACTTCTCCCCCTCTTTAGCTAGGAGACCCTTCAAGGGGTGAAGCGTCCCTTCGCGAGGCGAAGAGGTTCTCGATTCGAGGAATATGGCCTTTTGTCTCCTTTCTCTACCCGGATCTATATATTCCTTCCCATCTTCTTACATTCTGGCTACTAGGATGAAGAAAAAGATTTTGTTTTCTGACCCATTCCATTGAGAACTTCAATGATGTGCTGATGGCAGTAAGAACTGGATTATCTGGGGATGTGCAAGGCTGCCCTCCGGAGTCCAGTGAGGCTACCTGTTGGCTCCGGGAGGTGGTAGCCAATGACGATGTGACTCTTAGCAGGTTTCCGATCGTTGATGCAAGAGGTGCCATCCAGGAATGCTGGTTTACTAGCACGAAGGAAAGGGTAGAGAACGGTTTCCATTTAGCATCTATAGCATTGAGGGTACTCTTGGATGTGAAGGGAAAATATACGGTATCTTTTGCTTACCCTCTGAGTTGCACCTCTTCCTCTCCCATTTATTTTAATAGAAACTAAACAAAATCAGAAACCTTAATTCATGAATAGTTCACTTCATGATTTGCCTCCTCCATGCCCCATACCCCTGCGGCACGCTAACCTGACCCGGGCAAAGTTATCTTTAGGGCATTATCTCGTTCCCTGACTTTGGTGCTGGTGTTCTGGCCAACCCTTTTGATACCTTTGACCATGACTTTACTTTGACCATGCCTTTACTTTGACCATGCATCCAGCTATCCCTACCTAGGCGCATCGATCTTCGAACCGGTTGCACGTCACAGTACTGATTAGCGTGGATCCATAGTCCAAACACCATTGACTCGTATTTGACGAACCTGACGTTATTAGTGACACTCCTCGCTAATATCCTAACACGCTTTCTCGATACCTCTTCCCCTCCAAACTGCTTTGAATCGACACTTTGACATAGTAATTCTCTCAACTACAACTATGATTACCTTACTGCCCATGCATTGGCAAGGCACTCATGAGGCAAGTAGGTCAAAAGGTGTCTTTTCATGACCTCAAGAGTTGGAAGCACAGTGTCGCTGTAAAGGGCGCTGAGCAAGCGTCCCCTCTCACAATACACTGATATCCTTTTCTCATTTCAAAACTCATGCTGTCCTCATCTCGCTTATTATTGTACAACAAGAATATTTGCACTGTGGTCCCGACATTCAGGAGCAACTTGAGCTCAAAAACCTCCCGGTCACCAAAGTGGAGACTTATGTTCACCATGCCAGGGGCCAGAGACGTTATCTTAGAACATTTAACTGCCGTAAGCTTCCAGATTCCGTGTATATTGCTCAGTGCGCCCCAACAATGAAGACGTTGCCCGCTGTACAGCAAATCATAATAATCTATCCAGCGGCCTGCAACAGTGTCGAGTTACAGAACGTGTCTTCCACAGAAACACAACGGGACATTTGACGAATTTTGATGAGACGCAACTCGTCCTCACTGAACTCGAGCTTATTCGTAGAGGGTTCCTGGCAGCCTCACTGGTCGCTCTCACTGACAAAATAATAGAAACAAAATACTAAATACAAAATTTCAAAAAGACTTGGATACCTGCTTCACCACACAGGAGCCACGGGAATTCATAGGCTACCTGACGCCATGTCAAAAGTTTAATCAAACTTTTCGTCAGGTCTTAACCCGTCTCAAATCTATTTCCTGTTATTCCTGGTCTAAGAACCGAAACATTTTTCTAACAAATATGTCCTAGTGTTTACTCACGAGTGTTTTTAAACCAACCAACCAATTCTTCTCCGAAAAGTGGCCTAATGGGTCACTTTTTTGAGTCGGTCTTGAACTCTCTCCGCTGTATATACTGTTTTATCTATCATTGTGTTAGTACTGAAGAAGCCACCAGGGCAAAGCGAGTCCTTCCATAAATATGCACGTCTCATTCCCACAATATTCTTTCACATTTACTCAGTAATTCATTATCGAAATCAATATTTTCAATTAAAGAGAGAAATAAAAAAAGGAATAAAAAAGCAAAAAGGGATTATGAGGCTAAGGTCTCAAGGAATTCGAAGACTAACCCAAAAGGGTTCTTTCTGGTATGCAGAAGTAAGATTAGGGACAACAATGATTGCTTTAGTTCCTGTTTATTGTACAACGAACTTATTACACATATATTTTAATACATGACCTCTAACACAACAATGAGTAGTTTTTCTAATATAAAATGTCTAGTCGCACTCTCGTTTAAATACAGTGAACTCTTATATTAATTTAATAAGGATTTTCAATATAATAATACAACAGTGGTGGACCTGACTTAACTCAGTGAAGACGTGTCTTGTGTGCTCTCTGTGAATCTGAAGATGTCCTCCCTTGAGCTACTCTACCAGCAGCTAAAGGAAGAACTGAGGGTAGCTAAGCTTGAGATACAGCGACTGACTGAGGAAAACAAGAGGATTCGTAGTAATCCTCCTGTTGTGAATCCTCAAGTCAAGAAAGGAACCTGGACAGTGGCTGGAATGCATGGGACAAAGTTAAGGATCAAGAGGATGGGTGGAGAGGTAGAAACAACGAAGACCCAGGAGAATGTTGTGGAAACATCGAACCCATTCTCCGTGCTACCCGATGAATGTGAGTCGACTTCTGTCAGCGTCACGACGAACGACACCAAGGAAGGTAAAAACATTGTTGTTGTTGGGGACAGCCAGGTTAGGTACATGGATAGGGCCTTCTGTTTGAATGATAGGAGTAGGAGACAGAGGGTTTGCTTTCCTGGGGCTGGGATGGAGGATATTGTTAGCTGTCTGGACGACATCAAGAGAGGTAATGGGAGCAATCCTATTATCTGTCTCAGTGCTGGAGGCAACGATGTTGGCAGACGTAGGAGTGAGGACCTGACTAGCAGGTTTAGGTCAGCAATAGAAATAATTAGGAAGAAGGGTGGGAACCCTGTCATATGTGGTATTTTGCCAAGGAGAGGAGTTGGAAATGAATGGCTGTCCAGGGCAATTGGTGTCAATTGCTGGCTGGACAAATACTGTAAGAAAAATGCAGTAACATTCATTGACAACTGGGACCTCTTCTATGGCAGAAATGACATGTATGCCAGGGATTGGGTTCACTTATCCAGGTCTGGGGTGGGGGCACTGGCAACTGCAGTGGAGGGAGCTGTTAGGGCTTTAAACTAGAAATAGTTAGTGGTATGGGTTTTGGGGGGAAAACAGTGAAGTCCCAGTGTAGTAATATTATAAGTTCTAGGAGAACTAGTAATAGGCAGAATAAGGTGGATACTGGAAAGCCAGTGGCACTAGATGACAAGGACAGTAATAGGTATAGTGGAAAAACAGAAATGAGCAGGAAGGGTAAAGAAAAAGGAGGGTCTTTAAATGTATATTACACCAATTGTCGTAGTGCTAGGAATAAGATGGACGAGTTGAGATTACTTGCTAGTGCGGGTAATATTGATGTTTTTGCAATAACTGAGACGTGGTTTAATATGAAAAATCGGGACATGCCTGCTGAATGTCACATCCATGGTTTTAAATTGTTCCAAGTACTAGACAGAAGTATCGAGAAGGGGGGAGGGGTGGCACTCTATGTCCGTGATCATTAAAATTGTTGCATAAAAACGGGCATAAAGTCTGAAATAATACAGAGTCTGTCTGGATAGAATTTTCAGAGGGGTGTGAAAAATTTATTTTAGGCGTGATATATCGTCCTCCAAACTTAGATAGGGAACAAGGGAGACTACTCTGGGAGGAAATTGTTAAGGCCACAAGCCATGATAACGTAGTAATTCTAGGGGACTTCAACTTTAGTCAGATTGATTGGAATTTCTTGACAGGGAATTTAGAATCTAACGACTTTTTAGAAGTTGTTCAGGATTGTTTTTTGAAGCAGTTTGTGACAGAACCTACAAGGGGAAATAACCTACTTGACTTGGTTCTGGCAAACAAGGAATCCCTTGTTAATAATTTAGAAATTACAGAGGAACTCTGCACAAGCAACCACAAGTCAATTACCTTTAGCATTGAATGGATGTATGATAGTAGGGATAATTCAGTAACAGTCCCAGACTTTCGCTTAGCAGATTATAATGGGCTTAGAGAACACTTATCAACTGTGGAATGGGGTAACGAAGAGAGCTATCAATATGACAGCTTTCTTAACACTATACAGGCTGACCAAAGAACATTTATCCCGTATAAAGAAATTAGATCAAGTAGAAATGACCCAAAATGGATGAATAATAAGCTCAAATATATTTTAGGGCAGAAGAAAGAAATTTATAGGCGCATAAATAGAGGTGAGGGTCATCTTATAAATCAGTATACTGACATTAAGAGGGACATTAAAAAGGGTATAAGAAACGCTAAACGGGACTATGAAATTAAAGTTGCTAGGGATTCAAAAACTAACCCAAAATGTTTTTTTCCAGGCTTATAGAACAAAAGTTAGGGATAAGATAGGTCCTCTTAAAAATAACTCTGGGCATCTTACTGACAAGGAGAATGATATGTGCTCTATTTTTAATAATTATTTTCTCTCGGTTTTCACACAGGAAGACACTAATAATATCCCAGTAATTAAATTTTTTAGTGTCCCTGAAGAAGATAAATTATGTAATATCACAGTCACTAGCGAAATGGTTATGAAGCAAGTTGACCGTCTGAAACAAAATAAATCGCCGGGTCCTGATGAGGTTTTTGCAAGGGTTCTTAAGGAATGCAAAATGGAACTCTGTGAACCAATATCTAACATTTTTAATTTATCTCTTCAAACAGGTGTAGTGTCTGATATGTGGAAGATGGCTAATGTAATTCCTATTTTTAAAGCAGGGGACAAGTCACTACCGTCAAATTACCGCCCAATAAGCCTGACCTCAATTGTAGGCAAATTACTAGAGTCAATTATAGCTGATATTATTAGAAGCAATTTAGATAACAATAATTTGATTAATAATACTCAGCATGGATTCACGAGGGGCCGTTCCTGCCTATCTAATTTATTAACCTTCTTTAGTAAAGCTTTTGAGGCTGTTGATCACGATAAAGAATTCGATATTGTTTATTTAGATTTTAGTAAGGCTTTTGATAGAGTACCACACCAGAGACTGTTAAAGAAAGTGGCAGCTCATGGCATTGGGGAAAAGTGCTGTCAAGGATCGAGTTATGGCTCACCAATAGGAAGCAGAGAGTGTGCATAAATGGGGTTAAATCCGAGTGGGGATCTGTAACAAGTGGTGTTCCACAGGGATCAGTCCTAGGCCAGTTGTTGTTTATAATATATATCAATGACCTTGATGAGGGAATTACTAGTGATATGAGCAAATTCGCCGATGACACGAAGATAGGTAGGATAATTTATTCTAACGTAGATGTCAGGGAACTTCAGGGGGATTTAGACAGACTCAATTCCTGGTCAGAAAAGTGGCAGATGCAGTTCAATGTAGATAAATGCAAGGTTCTGAAGTTCGGGAGTGTCCATAACCCAAGCACTTATAAGTTATATAACGTAGAACTTAGCCATACAGACTTGCGAAAAGGACTTGGGGGTGATGGTAAGCAGCAACCTTAAACCAAGACAGCAATGCCTAAGCGTACGTAATAAGGCAAATAGATTACTGGAATTTATATCAAGAAGTGTAAGCAACAGAAGTCCAGAGGTTATATTACAGCTTTATACGTCGTTAGTAAAGCCTCACCTAGATTACGCAGCTCAGTTCTGGTCTCCATATTACAGAATGGATATTAATTCGTTAGAAAACATTCAGCATAGAATGACTAAATTAATACATAGCATTAGAAATCTTCCGTATGAAGAAAGATTGAAGACCCTAAAATTACATTCACTTGTAAGACGAAGAATGAGGGGAGACATGATCGAGGTATACAAGTAGAAAATGGGTATTAACAAAGGGGATATAAATAAGGTCTTGAGAATATCTCTCCAAGAGAGAACCCGCAATAATGGATTCAAATTAGATAAGTTTAGATTTAGAAAGGATATAGGAAAGTATTGGTTTGGAAATAGGGTAGTTGATGAGTGGAACAGTCTGCCTAGTAGGGTTATTGAAGCTAGGACCTTGGGTAGTTTCAAATTTAGGTTGGATAAATTCATGAGTGAGAGGGGTTGGATTTGAGTGGGAATTGCACATGAGTAAATAGAATTATCAAAGCTTATTTCTTAGGTAACATTTAAAATTGGGTTGAACAAATATTCTGTTAGTGGGATGGAATGTGAAGGACCTGCCTAGTATGGGCCAACAGGCCTGCTGCAGTGTTCCTCCTTTCTTATGTTCCTATGTTCACTAAACTATAATTTGCATGAAAGAGCTGGTGCAAGGGTGAGAGAGAGAGAGAGAGAGAAGAGAGAGAGAGAGAGAGAGAGAGAGAGAGAGAGAGAGAGAGAGAGAGAGAGAGTGGCGACAGGTAGATAGCCGGAAGGTCGATGCAGGGGATGGGAAGAGGAACAGAGATTGATGCAGAGGTGGAGCAGAGGAAAGGGGGGGGGGTCAGGAATTCGATGCAGTGATGGGGAAGAATTGTGGAAGCAAGGGTGGGGTAGAAGAGGGGTTGATGAAGAACCTGGGGAGAGGGGGTGGATAGTTGCAGGGGATGTGGGGAACGGATAGTGAAGCGCCAATTTTATTGACTCGTTGATGTTAATATTAAGGTGAATAAAATGATGGAGCAGCAGAAATGAGGTGCGAAGGTTCCTCCTCCCTCCCCCCCCCCCTCCTCTTGCTGTTAATGCTGCTCCTGTTACTGCTGCTGCTGCTGCTGCTGCTGCTGCCTAGTTCAGGCCACACGCAACATGTTTAACCATGATTTATTTATGTATTCAAATGATACGTTTTAAATCTATTTTTGTATTGACTTTGCTGCTGTTGTTGATAATGTTGTTGATGATATTTTCTTATTGTTGATGCTATTGTTTTTGCTGTTACTGTTGTTGTTGCCGTTGATGCTGTTGCTACTGCTGCTGCAGTTGTTGTTGCTGTTTGCAGAGGTGTTATTGTTGTAATTCCAGTCTTCAATTATTCAGGAAATAACTCAGTACCAGAAAATTTTCCTCCATTTTTCCTGACCTCAAAGACAGTGTTAGAAAAAATTATAGATATAATAAGAAACCACCTTGATAAACCACCTTGATATAATAAACAACCCTAATATATTAAACCACCTTGGTATAATAAACCACCTTGATATAATAAACCACCCTGATATATACACAAATAACCCGCACATAGAAGAGAGGAGCTTACGACGACGTTTCGGTCCGATTTGGATCATTTACAAAGTCACACTAACAAAAAGAGAGAAGGAGGGAGAATATATAGGCCAGCAGACAGTGACGGGACAAGAGAGGTAGAAGAAAAGGAAGAAGAGTAGTAGTGGTAGAGGTAGTAGTAGTAGCAATGGAGACAGTCAAAGACTAAGAAAGAGGAGCACTGCAAGGGAGCTAGGGACCCACAAGGGAGCTAGGGACCCACAAGGGAGCTAGGGGCCCACAAAGGGTAGGGACAAGAACACAGAGGGGGGGGGAGATAATAATAATGGGCCAAATACCCAAGGCAGAAGAAAGAAAACCCAAAGAAGAAAGAGGAAAGGGGAAGAGGGAGAAGGGAAAAAAGAATCAGGTTAAGTCACAGGTGTTCTAAAGTCAGGAGCATTTAACAACGTAATGGGAAAGGAAGGCATCTACAGAGACAAAGCCACGACTAAGATTCATACAAGGAAAGTTGTGTATAAGGGAGGATTCAACAAGACGGCGACTGTGAAAGTTAGAAGTAGGTTAGACAGTTTTAGCAGAAGACCAGTCAATAGGATGACTGTGATCTCTGACATGACAGAAAAGAGCATTATTAGTGTCGGCAAACCTAACACTACTTTTGTGCTCCCTGAGTCTGTCAGAAAGAGATCGGGCCAGTTTCTCCAAAGTACTGAAGAGGACAAAAGAAACAT
This sequence comes from Cherax destructor, assembly GCA_009830355.1. Taxonomy (NCBI): domain Eukaryota; kingdom Metazoa; phylum Arthropoda; class Malacostraca; order Decapoda; family Parastacidae; genus Cherax; species Cherax destructor. Next base: position 5,057 of record WNWK01033679.1, on the reverse strand, counting down.
GAAATAGAGTAGACACCAGGAGCATCTACGGAGGGAGGAGACGTATGAACTAGATTGGTACGAAGAGTGTTAGTTGAGATTAGAAAGACTAGAAATATAGGGAAGGCAGAGGACAGGAGAATTTCCAGGAATAGAGAGTTTGGGAGAGAAGAAGTCCGTTTAGAATGTGAGAAGGCAGAGTCTATGAAATGGGAAGGGTAGCCAAGATGAGAAAATGGTTTACGAAGAATGGAAATTTCTGATTCAAGGAACTGAGGATCACAAATGCGGAGAGCACCGAGAAAGAGGGAAATAAGAGCACATTTCTTGACAGAGGAAGCATGATAAGAGAAGTAGTGAATGTACATGCCACTGTGCATAGGCTTGCTGTACACGGAAAAAGCAAAACCTGTATCTGAGAGTTGGACATGAACATCAAGGAAAAGAAGCAAGGAATTAGATTCCCATTCAGCTTTAAACTTAATGGAAGGGACAAGATTATTAAGGGTTGTCAAGTAGATAACACTCGACAACCGTCTCCAAAGGAACAATATCCTGCTGGTCAAGAGTTTAGATATGGTTTAACTTCCCGACTTCTGAGACATAAATCAAGGTGGCTTCTACACACTCTCCTGCGTAAATATTTATCTTAAACGACTAACTTGGCATCATTGATCTTCAGAATTTGTCCAAAGTATTAAAGACAATAGATCGTCTAGTAAAAGTAATCTAGTGCTTTTTAGCAGCAGAAATTTAAACCCGTGAGTAGAGGCCCAGTGGGAAACACGGTCAGTAGCATCCTGGAGAAAGATTGTCATAAGGTGATAGTTAGCGCCTGCACTAGCTATAGCAAAGTCATCAACATAAAGGGATGACCAAATATTTGATGGGAGAACAGAAAACAGACCATTAATAGCTAGTAGAAAAAAAGGAGTTGTTCTAAGGACACATCCCTGAATGACACCTTTAGCCTGGATATAGTCGGGGAAAAGCAGATTATCAACCCAAACAGAAAGACGGTAGATTGGCAGACTGCCCAGGAGGCCTAAGGAATGAACTTGTGTTAAGATGTTATATGTCCAAGTAGTGTCATATGCCTTTTCATGATCAAAATCGACTGCGATAACAGAGTGGTTACAAGCAAAGGCATTATGAACCTAGTGGAGCGTCCATTATGAAAGCCAAATTAACGAGTGAAAAGACAATTATGTGTCTAAAAACAACACCAAACTTCTATTACTAGAAGTTCCATCAACTTGCAAACTGCACTGGTAAGAACAATAGGTCGATAGTGGGAGGTATCACGGCCCGATGTGCCTGGCTTACGAAAAGGCATAACCAAGACAGTTTTCCATGGAGAGGGAAGAATCCCCTGCAACTAAAGTAGATTAAAAAGACGTAGGAGGACAACAAGGGCTAATGGATGTAATTGCTGGACCATACTAATATGAATGCCACCAGGTCTAGCTGCCGACGATCGCAAGAGGAAAGTGTTGACTCAAGTTCTGGAAGCGTAATAGGCATGTTATAAAACTGCTCGAAGAAAAGTCTAAAACTGGCAACTCTCTGGCAAACTTGAGAGGAAAGTAACGAGGGGAATAGATGGAGCCCCTGACAGATACGGACAAGATGATTTCCAATTGTTGTATCCACTTCAGTACGATTTGCAGTGCCGACACCGGGAACCCTAAGAACAGAGGCAGAGACTGCAGAATACTTGCCACTCAATTTCCATACTTTTTTCCAAACTGCACTCATAGAGAAAGTGACAGTAGAAACATAATCCCTCCAAAAAGTGCGTTTTGCTTCACGGATTAAACATCGGGTAACTGCCCTCGCAAGCTTAAAATCAAGGACCTGCTCAATGGTCGTATTGTAAAGATATAGGTTTAATACCGCACGTTTCAATAGCAGTGCACGAGCACAAGTAGAAGACCTCCAAGGCATGTATTTCTGAGAGTGCCTAATCATGGTTTGAGGGATTGAATGTGAAGCCGTGGTTAAAACCGAGGTATAAATAGCTGTAATAGGTCATTAGTGGAGGAAGAAGAAGGTTCCTTAGTAAAAGCAGTTTGAAGAGAGTAAAGGGTCTAATTTGCTCATTCAAATTGCCAACGTGGGCTTCGAGGAAGGCGAGAATGTGGATGGGAAATAAGGAGGATTGGAAAATGATTGCTGTCATGTAAATCTGGGAGCACAGACCAGGTAAAGCCGAGGGCAGTTGAAGAAGAGCAAGCTGAGAGATCTATGCAAGATAGAGAATTTCAGTGAGAGTGTTTAAAACAAGGAGCGAAAGAGAAGTAAGAAGAACCTCTAACTAATCACGAGAGTTACAGTGAGATTCCTTCTTGTACCAGAGGAAATAATGAACATTAAAATCACCTAATAAGAGGACAGGATCAGGAATAGATAATGATCGAGAAGGAGAATGATACAAAGAGCAGACTGTTTACCACTTGTTCAAGTAGTTGAGGACTGCGGTGTAATGTAGCGAAATATGAACAAAGATCTGATGGTATGGCATAATAATGCGTACAAGAAGTTCCATCGGGAAAAGGATCTAATGAATGCAGTAAAATATAAAACAGCGGTGCGCAATTTAGGTTCTTGTAAACAGACACAAACAGGGGAAAATTGGGAGAGCAACACCTGAAGGTTACCATGATTACCCCTGAGGCCTCGAATATTCCACTGTAAATAGGTCATGATTTTTGAGAAGAGGTATACTGGTAACATGAAGCAGTAGGTGTTTACGGACTAGTAGGGTTAGTAAAGTCTATGCGGAGGTAGTGGACAACGAGTAAGCAGCGAAACACTGGAACACTGTGAAGAATATTGTGTAGAAGGTTTAGAAAACGTGAAGGAGGAGTGATGGGAGGGGGTCAGTGTCCATCATTGGTTTTGTCTCCTCAGTATATTCGGAGATGGCTTCATGCGTTTCAGATGACAAGGAAGTTTCAGGTAGTACGACATCAGAGATAACAGACGTTGGGACAAGATTGGAAAGACAGTGGGAGTTACCAAAGAGGGGGGGGGGGAGGGTGAGAGGTTAGAGGTAACTTGGGAAGAAACTTGGTAGGGAACAGGAGAGGAAGGAACCATAGTGGGGACAGGAGAGGAAGGAACCTTAGTGGGGACAAGAGAGGAAAGAGTCTTAGTGGGGACAAGAGAGGAGGGAACTGTACGATGGGAAGGAAGAACCTCCACGCTAATAACAGATAGAGTAAGGGGTAAAGTACTAGGTCCTGAGACTGGAATGGGGAAATGTTTTGGAAGGGTAAGTGATGGAGGGATTAAAAAAGATTTGAACTTCTGTGATGTTTTAGAATTTTGAGACGTAGGGACACGAAGTGATGGAGTAGTTGTGGAATGTTGTGTACACATAGAAACGTGTGTGAGAAGATGAAGATGCAAGGACAGTGGGAGTCGACGAGGTAGGGACCTCAGAGTCCAGGACTACAAATGAGTTAAATATCTGTGGAAGTTGTGACTATATACTAGCGCCAGCAATTTCTACATTATTGTGGTGTAAGGATCAATTACCGAACTTGTAAACGTTTGCAATATAAACTGAGGATATGGCGTAGGAGTGCCTTACTGATACTATGATCAGAAAGAGAATTAGTGAGAGATGTCGGTTGTAGAGTGAAAAACTTAGTCCATTGTGTACTTTGAAACGTAGTATGTAAGGGAAGAGAATGTCGTGTCAGTCTTTTCTGGGAAGAGCGAGAGATAATCGAGACATTGTCATCCATGTCGATGAGTGGAACAGTCTGCCTAGTAGGGTTATTGAAGCTAGGACCTTTGGTAGTTTCAAATTTAGGTTGGATAAATTCATGAGTGAGAGGGGTTGGATTTGAGTGGGACTCGCACATGAGTAAATAGAATTATCAAAGCTTATTTCTTGGGTAGCATTGAAAATTGGGTTGAGCAAATATTCTGTTAGTGGGATGGATTGTGAAGGACCTGCCTAGTATGGGCCAACAGGCCTGCTGCAGTGTTCATCCTCTCTTGAGCTACTCTACCAGCAGCTGAAGGAAGAACTGAGGGTAGCTAAGCTTGAGATACAGCGACTGACTGAGGAAAACAAGAGGATTCGTAGTAATCCTCCTGTTGAGAATCCTCAAGCCAAGAAAGGAACCTGGACAGTGGCCGGAATGCATGGGACAAAGTTAAAGATCAAGAGGATGGATGGAGAGGTAGAATTAACGAAGAACCAGAAACCTGTTGTGGAAACATCGAACCGATTCTCCGTGTTACCCGATGAATATGAGTCGACTACAGGGAACATCACGAACGTCACCAAGGAAGGTAAGAACATTGTTCTTGTTGGGGATAGTCAAATTAGGTATATGGATAGGGCCTTCTGCTTGAAAGAGAGAAGTAGGAGACAGAGGGTTTTCTTTCCTGGGGCTGGGATGGAGGATATTGTTAGCCGTCTGGACGACATCATGAGAGGTAATGGGAGCAATCCTATTATCTGTCTCAGTGCTGGAGGCAACGATGTTGGCAGACGTAGGAGTGAGGACCTGACTAGCAGGTATAGGTCAGCAATAGACATAATGGAAATAAATGGTATAAAATACCGACACAATGGAAAAATAAACACATAAGCAGTATAATGTGATCCTTTATTGACAACGTTTCGCCCACGCAGTGGGCTTTATCGAGTCACAGACAGATCTACCTGGAAAATGAGCAACATGGAGATATATATAGGGTACAGTCAGGTGGAGAATGCTGGGTCAGGTGGAGAAAGCTGCATGTGAGTCTTAAAAGTAGTGTGATAGTTGAAAACATAGTGTGACTTAAAGGACCTGCAGTGTACCATTCTTGAGTTCTAGGTGGGATAGCGTTGAAGAAGTTTCTTGGCAATAGGTTCAGCTATGTTGTAGAAGCCGTTGTTCTGGTTGAAATTGTTGGATATACAGATGAGTGATGATTCTAGGATTCTTCGGTATTGCGTGTTGTCTTCTGGCGATGAGTCTTGCGTTTCTGTAGTTGATTAAATGGTTGTGTAAATTTCGGTGTTGAACACAGGCATTTCTTGAGTCGTCAGATCTGCCTGCGTACTGGTG